>PVLC010015493.1:0-37267 GCA_004027655.1 Graphiurus murinus | reverse complement strand
TTTTTTTTTTAATTCTTTATTTTGAAACAGGGTCTCACTAAGTCGAGGAGGGCCTCACTAAGTAGCTGAGGCTGGCACGAACCTGCAATCCTCCTGTCTCAGTATTTTTTATTTTTAAACAGGGTCTCACTGAGTTGCTAAGGCTCTGTTTGAACTTGGAATCCTACTTTCATGGCCTCCCAAGTACAGAGGTCACAGGTGGGCACCACCATGCCTGACTCTATTCTTTCTTCAACATCAGACTCAGCTGCTCCTTCCTTAGGCACCCTTTCACGAACTCCCAGCTTGGGTTGGTCGCCTTTCTGTTGTGTCCCCTTAGCTCTCCAGATGCTGACCTTCTAACTTTCATTAGTTCTAAGACTGTAAGTCTGAACTTTGAGTTACCTTCCTTGGGAGACTGTGCAGTCCCCAGCATCTTCAGATCTCTTGTAAGGAACAATACCACTACCTGGCTACTATGACTAGCACAGTGAAAATGATTTGCAGATGTCAAAATTTATATACTTTAGAATTGTGATTGAGTTAGAACTGATTTTATGAAGTTTTGCCTTTTATTATATTTCTGTCTTTATTTTAGAGAGAGAATATTGAAAAGATTTATGCACATACAACCTTATCCAGAAAATCTCAGTATTTTACTATTAATATCAATAACTAAACAAACCAAAGGGTTTGCTATGCAGAAAAATCATTAATTACAAATTCATGATTGCAAAATTAACATGTTTGATTAGATGTCAGGGAACAACAGTTATTTCCAATCCCAAATTATAGTGTTATATTTGGCATGAGTTGCTATTATTCTGCTTTTAGCTTTGGACCAGAAATAGTCCAATTTGAGGGGAGAAAAAAATCAAATTATACTATTGTCTTTTATTGGTTCATAAAATATATGTGAAGGTAAAACAGAACATGATGTAGGTTACATCTGTTTACCCCTACATCCAGTTTGAGAAAAAAATATAAGATCATACTTCTGAATCTTTGTATTTATCTTCCCTAATCCCATCTCTTTTATTCCCCCACACAGAGGTAACCAGTATCCTGAATTTTAACCTATCATTCCTTTGCTTTTGTATATAGTTTCATTGTACATGTTTGAAACCAAACCCTACCCCTATATTGTTGTATTTTGTATGTCTCTGAACTTTACATAAATTGGATAAGAAGCTATGTATTCTTCTGTGGCTTACTTTTTTTAAAAATGAACATTATGTTGCTGAGTTGTGTAAACTTGTAATCCATTTATTTGTTTTCATTGTTGCCAAGTATCCTAATGTATAAATAAACCTTATTCTGTTTATCCACTAGGGTGTTGGTGGATGTTTGGATCCAGGTTTACTGTTACAGGCATAACTGCCAGGGATATTTTATACCTGTGTCAAAGTGCTTGAGTACAAGAAATTTTCTGAAGTCTTTTCCTAGGAAAATGACATGTTGGGTCATAAGTTATAAACATCTTTACTTTTACCAGAGAATGAAAAATTCTTCCAATCATAGCTCTATTTTTCTTATTTAAAAAATGTCACATTTAGCAAGCACAAGTATTAGCTCAATAGTACTTCTTGCTAATACAGTATAGTGAGCTTGGTATACTATATCCTGCCTGTGGTTAGGCATACTCTCACCATGTGCCTTCCTGATTAGTGGTACAGCCATTTTATCCTCTCCTCCACTCTAACAGCCATTCCAGTAAGGTAACCTACTCTGCTGATCTATAAAAGAACAATGTGGACTCTCAGGCAAAAGGCAATGGCTATTTCTGTGTGGTTGGACATAAAAATTTTATGCCTTGATCTAGTAGTTAGAAGCAATGATGTCTAAAGACAGTAAACTGTGGTAGGTTAAGCAGTGACTGTTTCATGAAATCACTTACTGCCCTCTGATAAAATAAAGCATGAAATTAGGTCCTCATTATTTCCTGGTTCTCCATGCTTTCAATCAACCACAGATTTAATATTGGATTTAGAATGCAAATCTGAAGATGCATAATATCATAGTTTTTACTTGTTCTTTTTGCATGGTATTGAAATGCAAAGGTACCTTATGTTTTCTTTCTCATGCTGAGAGAAAAAGAAATTTGAAAATGAATCAATGTAGATGAAGATGAGAGAGAGAGAGAGAGAGAGAGAGAGAGAGAGAGGGAAACTGTAAATACTGATACTTAGTAGATACATCCTACTAGTGTGTGTGTGTGTGTGTGTGTGTGTGTGGTATGTTATGCTGATCAACAAGGCAAGGGAACTTATTTGTCTGCCGAAGTTTCCTTCCTCCTCAAGTATACTTTGCTTCAGTGGCAGATGTCAACTACTGTGTTAACAATGAATGAATCAGACTCCAAACTGAGCTACAAAGGTCTCCCAGAGGCTAGGAGGCTCAGCTCTTCTCTCCATCAAGTCTAATATAAGATGGTGTAGATCACAAGATAAAGACAACCATTTCAAATAATATTTTTCATTAATGAAATGAATTAAGTATTTCCCTCAGGATAAAAAAAAATGCACAAACTAAAGCACTTCATCCTTTCATCCCACTACTAACAGTGATGGTAGACTTATCTTAGAGATAGAAAGCAACTTTTAGAATGGTCTTGTCCCCTTGAAAAATTTTAAGCCCTCTCTTGACATGGGTCAAGATAGTACATCGGTCATTTTCCCCCTAGTAGTTATAACTGAATGTAGATGGTATTTGACTTATGATGGTTCACTCAATTTATGATTTTTCAACTAATTATGATGCAAAAGTATACCCATACAAAGTACATTATTCAACAAATTACAAGAGCTATTCAATGCATTATTATTAAATAGGCTTTGTGTTAGATTTTGTCCAGCTGTGGGCTAACCTAAATGCTTTAGGTAGGCTAGGCTAAACTATGATGCTTAGTAGGTTAGGTGTGTTAAATACATTTTTGATATAAGATATTTTTGGTTTACGATGGTGTTATCAGGCTATTACCCCATTATAAGTTGAAGAACATCTATCAGTGATAGAGATTAGGAACTATTTAAAAATCCAGGATTAATTAATGATTATTACCTCCACTGGGGAAAAGTCTTGCTTTTTTGCTGTCTGCACTGGCTTCCCAGAATACTTGGAGGTCGATTAACAAGAATTTGAGAGAGGTAGTATGGGGAATCCTTTCAATGCATTTCCTATTTTTCCTAAAGATTTTATCAGCCTAAGTCTGTATAGTGAATTTAAATTTGCTAGTAATGCAATTATCCTGACTATTAGTATCTATCCTAAATTTCTCAGTATCTTAGTGGCTAAGTCTAGCAACTTGAATTCTCTTTACTGAGCATAATGGACCCCAATTTATCAGAAAATGTAGCAACTTGGGCTAGAATATCCCCAAATAGATTGGCCCTATTCTGGGATTTTGTACTATAGATACATCAATTTTCAGTTCATACAAGTAGTAAAGATTTACTTCATTTACAGGTGAGAAACAGAGTTGTAGAACTGATGTTATGTACCTAGGGCCACACAGCTTCCTTGAGACAGGACACAGACTGTGTACCTTCTGATTCCTAATTCAGTGCACTCTCTGTGGGCCATTGCGCTCTCAATGGCCTCTTGAGGGGCCATCAGCTGCTGAGGACTTGCCTGGCAATAGAGTCTCTGCTTTCTTCACACAGACACATGAACAGATGGCTAAAAGACCTTCTGTCCTATCTGTTAACTCCCTAGCAGAGTAGTCTTGGACATACTACTTATTATAATATGTAAAGTCCTATATAAATATTTTGTAAATCCCGGAGAGATAATCACCAGGTCTTCCCTCATAGGGTCTGGCAGGATGTAAAACTGTATATCATTATAAGAGTGGCCAGGCACCCAGGGACCAGGTTACCTACATGTATTGGGGTTGATCAAATTCAGGAGCTGGTGGCACTGCTTAGGTCTAAGCAACCCACAAATCTTCCTAACATATAGTGGAAAGCCAGTTACATTCCTGTATTTCAAACATTGCCCTGGTGTCTTACATTTCAAACTTTCCTATCCATTAAAGCAATAAACTCCAAAATCTTTGTGGTTTAATGTAATAGAGGTTTAGTTTCTGCTCATGCTAACTCAAACAGGTGCTCCTGATCACTGTCAGTGGGGTGGAGAGGCACTCCCTGTTTTGTGAATGAAATTATTCAGCCCCAACTTATAAATGACTTCCCAAGTGGCCCATCTGGTGGATTCTTCAGATTGCTAAATGCTTCAGATTGCCAGTGCTGACCCCACGACATCCACTTGTGTGGATCTGATAGCTCCTTCTCTAATAAGCACTAGTTTGGGAAGCTGGCCACTGGAGATTCGTGACACCAGTAGCTAGCATGTAGGTACAGTTGAAGTATGTAGGTGAACTAGATTTCTAATTTTTGTGTCATTCCTACCTTGTAATAATTTCTGGGAAGTCCTCAGAAACTCTGCCCAAAGGTATATAGCAAGAGAATTATTCTTGTTTTGAAATCTCAGTTGTGTAGCTGTTGGTCTTCCTTTTGATAGAAACTACAAAGGGATGTCCCTAATGTGATGCAAACCTCATTCCAGGTGCTGTCAGGCACCTGCTGGGAGGGCTCTGGGGCAAGTAATCATAGCTGTCCACCTGCTGTGTGTTCTTTTTGTGATTGTCTTAAATAGTTAATGGGGTTTCCTTCTTATGGAGAACAGAGCAGACTTAGCAGGAGAGCCATAGTGATTACTTGCCTTCTGTTTGCCTGTTGAAGTCTCTCTGGTGCTTCCTGCTGGGCTTGACAGCATGTATGGTTTTAAGGCCAAACTCTTTGACTTATGGGTGGAAAATTATTACAAAATGGTTATATGGTTATATAATATACTCACAGCTGGGCATGGTGGTGCACACCTGTAATCCTAGTACTTGGGAAGCTGAGACAGGAAGATTGCAGGTTTGAGACCAGTCTCAGCAACTTAGCAAGATGCTCAGTAACCTAGTCACAGAGCTGGAAGTAAGTTTCTAACTTTAAATTCTGACCCCTTAAGGAAATCACTGTATATTTCTTCTGTTACAAGGCTCTATGATCCTTGGAAAGAATATAAAATAGAAAAGACATACTAACATAAGTGATTATATTTATTTGTAGTGGCACAAGAGACACTCATGTCCATGGGTGATCATGTTAGTGGGTTCTGGAGTTTTATCAGTCACTCTCTTTGGGAAAAGGGTATCCATGTTTGTTCCTGAAGATGCCGATAGAAATATTGTGCATATTAATTTCTACTGCTGCATAACAAATTAACACAAATTCAGCAGCTAAGAAAACTCACATCTATGGCCCCGCAGTATCTGTAGGTTAGGTCAGGTATCTGGGATGGCACAATTGTGTGGTCTACTCAGGGTGTCCCAAGACTCAAGTCAAGGTTCTGGCCAGGCGTCATTCTCATTTGGAACTTGGTGTTCTTTTTCTTTTGGTATTCTTTTATTGGTGCATTGTACCATACATCATATTGAGGTTTAGTGTGATAGAAACATACATGTACATAGGACCTGGTACGTTTCCCTCCAGATCCTGCCCTGCCTTCTCTCCTTCCCCATTCATAATATTGAAATTGGTCTTGATAGCTACATAGGATTGTTTCAACTGATTCCTTCATCAAATCTCCTCTCTTTCCACCCTGCCTCCTTCCCCAAGTCCCCTTCCGTTATTCTACTGGTCTCTCTCCTCATTATTTGATGTCTCTTTTGTTTCCCAGTTTCTCTCTAGCTTCTATACATGAGAGAAAACACACCATCCTTCACTTTCTGAGACTGGCTAATCTCACTTAGCATAATATTCTCTAGCTCCATCCATTTTCCTACAAATGACATAATTTTCTTTATTGAGAGATTTTCTTTATTTTTATTTTTATACTTTTATTGGTACATTATAATCCCACATTATAATGCAGTTGATAGTGATAGTGATGTATATGAACACAGCACTTGGTGGGCCTGTGTGTGTGTGTGTGTGTGTGTGTGTGTGTGTGTGTACTGAGGAACAAAACCAGTGGCATTCTACCTCTGAGCTACATCACCAGATGTTTTTATTTTTATTATTTTTTTATTTTGGAACAGGATCTCACTAAGTTGTTGAGTGTCTCGCTGAGTTGCTGAGGCTGGCCTTGAACCTATGATTCTCCTATCTGAGCCTCCCAAGTACTGGGATTACAGGTGTGCACCACCATGCCCAGCTCATTTTGTTCTTCTTCGTGGCTAGTAATATTCCATTGTGTGTATATTACTATAGTTTTGTAACTCATTCATCTGTTGATAAACACCTTTGCTGGTTGCATAGTTCAACTCTTATGAATTGTGCTGCTATAAACATGGATACATATGTATCACTATAATATCCTGACTTCAATTCCTTTGTAAAGCTACCCAGGAGGGGTATATCCGGATCATATGGAGATTCCATACCCAGTCTTCTGAGAACCCTCTGGACTGATTTTCGTAGTGGCTATACTAATTTGCAATCTCACCAACAATGTGTAAGGGTTCCCGTTCCCCACATCATTTATTATTGTTTTCTTTTATTTTGTGTGTGTGTGGGAAGGCAATACTGGGGATTGAACTCAGGGTTATTCTACCTCTGGGCTACATCCCCAGCCCTTTCTAATTTTTTGGTTTTGAAACAGGATCTCAATAGGTTGCTGAGAGCCTCACTATGTTGCTGAGGCTATCTTCGAAGCTGTAATCTTCCTCTCTCAGCCTCCCAAGTACTAAGATTACAGGCATGGGCCACCACACCCAGCTTATTGTTTGTATTCTTGATGATTGGCATTCTAACTGGAATTAGATGAAATCTCAGTGTAGTTTTGATTTGCATTTCCTGGATTGCTAATGATGTTGAACATTTTTTCATATACTTATTGGTCATTTGTATTTCTTCCTTGTGTTCTGTTTGAAGCTCATTCTGGTGGTTGGCAGGGCTGAGTTCCCTCAGTTGTAGACTGAGGTCACCATTTCCATTCTGGCTGTTGGACAAGGATTTCTCTCTTGGCTCCTACAGCTTGCCCTTTCATACGGCCGTCTCACATCAGCGCAGCTCACTTCTTCAAAGCCAGTGGGAGAACAATACTCCAGTTGGCTGTGGCTGATGCTTACATAATGTCAAGAGTGACTTGTGTAATCTCAGGAGTGATTACCCCATCACTTTTGCCATATAACAATCTCAACAGGGAGGTGACTCTCCAATTACATCCCAGACCCTGAGCCTGCTCAAGGAGAGAGGATTATACAAGATGCATACGCATCTGAGGGAGAAGGTTGAAGGCAGGCTGGAACCTCAGAAGTCACCTTAGAATTCTGCCTATCACATCAGAATGAGGACTGAAATTGAGTCCACACAAAATGTCTCTATGCTATGAAGCAATTTATGTCCTGATGTGGAAAAATATCCATGAGGAAAAAAGCAAGCAACAGAGAAATATGTTTAAAGTAATTTGTGGAGTAACACCTGTGGGTATATTTACATATATATGCACTTATTTTTCTAATAGATACCTCACACTTAATAAGTCCAAAACTGAGCTTACAATCTTCTTTCCCCCAAGCCTCTTTCACCATCTCTGTTAAGACATATCACAACTTTGCTCATAAAGTCTTCAATGTCTCCTTATTTCACTAGGATAAAAGCCAAACTCACAATTCTTTCAGAGGTCTAGAATGATCAAAAGGATCTTGCAAGCCATTATCTACCCCTAGCCTCACATATACTGTTTCAGCCATAGTGGTCTCCATGTTGAACCTCGAACATGCCCCCACCTCAGGAACTTTACACTGGCTGCTCCCGCAGCTGACAGAAGCCTCCCCCTCCCCAATGTCTGCATAGTTCACATGGGCAGGGTGAAATGTTACCTTTCAGTGAAGCTTGACACCCTTTGACTCTTTACCTTTCTCTGGCTATATTTTCTCTCATAATCAGAGCACTCTCTGACATGTAATTCCTTATGTATTTTGTGTCTTCTGTCATAAGAATGTAAACTTAAAGAAGGTAAGAATTTTTTCAGTTTTGTTCACAGATGTATCTGCAATGACTAAAACATTGTTTAATATATAATAGGCATTATTTTTGAATATATTATCTATGTACTATTTATAAATATACTATATACTATTGAATAGATTATATGTTGATACATGAACATATAATATATTTGTAGGAAAAAGGTGAGGAAGGACATATTCTAAACTGTTAATAGTTCCCATCTCTAGAGATGCAAGTCTAGTGTTTTGATTTTGTTATTACTTTAAATTTTTTATATGTTCATCATATTTTGATGATGATGAAAATTATAAAAACATTCTACATATTTTAGGCCCTTTATATCTTATGTGAATTATACTTTACTATTATGAATCCTCTGGAAATGATAAAAAATGATTCCAGCCAGGCATGGTGGTGCATGCCTGTAATCCCAGTACTTGGGAGGCTGAGACAGGAAGATCACAGGTTTGAGGCCAGCTTTAGCAACTTAGGGACACCCTCAGCATCTGTTTCAAAATAGAAAATAAAACAAAACAAACAAACGAAAAAAGCTGAGGGTATAACTTGGAGATGGCATGCCTCTGAGTTCACTCCCCAGTGCCACGATAAATAAATAAATAAATAAATAAATAAATAAATAAATAAATAAATATTCAAAGTCAGGATTGGAATAATGTAATATCTAAGTAAATCAACTTGTCTTGCTGTATCATTGGAGAATTCTGGTGGATCATTTTATACTGTCTTTGCCAGTGTAGAGTGTTCCTTTGGTTTAATCTTACCAGGAGTTTTGTCTGAGGCTGTCCTAACAGCACAATCATAAACTGTACTTACAGATGGTCTGTCATCACATCAGGTGGCTTCTCAGAGTACACACTCTATTTAGAAAAACTTTCATCATAGCGATATCATCCTAGTCATTTGCTTGGCATTGTGCTTCTGAATTGGACTCTGTAATTAGTTGTGAACATCATTTCTGAAGCTTTCTGCCCTTCTTTTCATATTAGATTCAGAAGAACACATTAAAACAGATACCTAATGCAAAACAAGCTATTATGTGGTCAATCTGATGTATTATATTCTTTTGCTTAATATAGTATGTCATTTCAATTTTATAGTCATGGAGAAAAATTTCCAGAGCTATCACATGTAGAATATATTTTGTGTCCATAATAGAAATGGATGATTGGACCTACTACTTAAATAGGAAAGGTTCTTTCAATAAGGAAATGGCAGAAAAGAACTAAAAAGTAGGGCAGGCCTCATGTATGGATGAATTCGATGGTCCCGGTATCTGTTACAAATTCAGGAGTGGAGAGAAACCCATCATCACCCAGAGCTTCTCTGCCAAGGATGGCCATGCGCAGAAGTACACAGTTAACACTAAGATGTCATGACCTTAAATCTTTCGTCTCATTCAGTCTTCCATGTAAAGTTCTTTCTCTGATTTTTTTAAAAGCCTATTATCAACAATTCAATGGCACTTACCCTTGTCATGGAGCACTTAGGGATAATGGGACTCCAGGCTCTGAGATGCTCTGGCTTACAGCATTAGAATCATTTCATCTGTCAAATCTTCATAGCAGAGCACTCCTGCAATCTGGGATGCTGAGTGCCAGCCTAGCAGGACGATTCATTTCCTACTTTTTGAAACACCTTCTGTCCTATCAGTTATCCTTCTATTACAAAGGGAAATGTGCAAAACTGAAGCCATTAAGAGCCCAATGTCCGTGAATTTGCTGAAATGCATCCACTACTGGTAATCTCTCAGCCACTGATACTTACTATAAGCTAGTTTGAGCTCCTTTCCCAAGAACAGGGTTTGGTAGGGAAGATTGGAGGGTAGAATGAGAATCCAGATGACCAGCAGAGGTAGGGAAGTTAAGGAAGAGGGGGATTCCTAAGACTTGATCATATAGAAAATTGGGTAGTTGTGGATAGTCAAGACAATCATGAGTCTCATGGTTCCAAGAATCAAACAGACTGCAACATAGGTTGTGGAGGCAGTGTTTCAGCTCTAAGTGCAAAGTTGGTTCATTTTGTTTTCTTGGTTGTTTTGTTTTGTTGGAATTTTTCCTTTTTTGGTCAGGAATTTAAGGAATCATTTGTAGGCAATAGTTTGGAAACCATTAGGATAGATCCTGTGTCCGGGGTGGGCAAGAATAAACTCTCTCTCTCTCTCTCTCTCTCTCTCTCTCTCTCTCTCTCTCTCTCTCTCTTTCTCTCTCTCTCTCTCTGTCTCTCATATATACATACATACATATATATATATGTATATATTGCTGTTGTAATATATATGTATATATTGCAGTTTCAGGGAAAGCAAGAGACTGGCTCTCAACATCAGCTCTCTCATGTTTTCTAAGACCAGATGAGAACATCTCACCAGTAGATTAGCCTTTGGAGATAAAGTATTTCTTTAGATTATTGCTAAAGTTGTACACAAGGAGACACATTACACATTAATTAACAGTATTATATTATCACTAATTCATTTCACATTTCCTTTGGCTGCCTTTGAAAGGATGGAAAATAGAACAAGTATGTTTTGATGGCTCCAAGAACAAAACCATATTTAATTAGATCCATTAAATGAAAAGGACCTGGAAGGACATAAACTAGGCAAAATCTTAAAGTAGATACCTTCTTAATTGGGCAAAACTTGGCACCCCCAGATAATATACTTATTTTAATCATAGACTCCTAGAAAGTCTGCTTCATCTCAAATAGTTTAGTTTTGAAACTCTAATGGTATAAATTTTAGACTAAGAATGGAACCTGTGAAATGATGAGGCAGGTATGTTTTGACAGGCATTTCTTTCAATGTTAGTAATATTTACATTTATAAAACCCAAATTTTGAAACCTTTTCACATATACAGTCTCAAAACAATTTGTAAAATAAGAAGAAGCACAAGGAAGAAAAGGTGAGCAATATGATGTCATAATCTGGAGATAGTCAATGTTACCAATCTGGTGAGCAGGAGACAAATGTAAATGATAAAATTGAGACATTGAGAGTTTGGGTGACTTGATTGGGGCCATGCAGATGACATCCAGTTTTTAGCTTTATTACCTGATACAATCTGGAGAATGGGATGATATAGCTGTGTTTGTTAGCTTTCCATTACTATGACAAAATACTTGAGATAATCAACTTAAAAGGAGAAAAGTTTTATTTTGGCTCAGTTTCAAAGGTTGCTTGGCCCCATTGCTTTGGGCCTGTGGTGGCATTGTATATCATGGTAAGAGCATGTGATAGAGGAGGACTTTCCCTCTCATGGCAGCCAGGAAACAGAGAGGTAGAGGTAGAGGTAGATGCAGAGAGACAAAGGGCTGGGATCCCCAACATCCCTTTCAAGGGCACATCCCACATAACCTAACTACTTTCCACCAGGCCCCACCTCCTAAAGGTTCTATCACCCCTCAGTAGCACCATGGACTGGGGACCATGCCATCAACACATGTCCTTCAGGGACATTTTGTACCCAAACTATAGCACTAATGAACAGGGATGATTCTTTCCTTCATACTTTTCTTGTTCCTTTCCCCCCTAGTTTGGAGATCCTTCCCTTCCTTCCCTTCCTTCCTTCCTTCCTTCCTTCCTTCCTTCCTTCCTTCCTTCCTTCCCTGCCTCCCTCCCTCCCTCCCTTCCTCCCTCCTTCCTCCCACTCCTTCCTCCCTCCCTTTCTCCCTTCCTCCCTCCCTCCTTTTCTCCCCCTCTGCTTTCCTCTCTGCCTCCCTTTATTTTATACTAGGTTTAAACCCAAGGGCATTCTAACTCTAAGCTACATCCCTAGCCCATTTTATTTGTTTAAAACAGGGTCTCACTAAGTTGCTGAGACTGGCATGGACCCTACAATCCTCCCTCAGCCTCCCAAGTACTGGGATTACAGGCATGCGCCTCCACGCCTGACTGGAGTTTATTCTTTAGAGGCCTCTGCTTCTATTGTGAGCTTCGTTTCCCTTTTCCTTCTGGCCCTGCAGAGGATGCAATGGGCTCCCGTGCCTTACCATTTCATATGGTCCTATCAACTTGGATTGTGCAACTTTGGGGAAACAATAGCCATTGCCACTAATAGGCAATTAGGGAATTGTCTTAATGATCTTAAATTGGAAACTTTACTCTCATCACACTTTGCCATCTTCCCTTGCTCTCCTCTCCCTTCTCGTTGGGCTCACCAAGCATTCTGATCACCACCATGCCTTCTTAGCTAGCTAGGCCTGGCCTTGCCTCCTTCTGTCAGCCACAGTGAAAACAATTTAAAAACATGCTCGACACTCTGTGCTGTCTCACCTCTCCTCCCATGCTCAGCAGATACAAACTCTTGCTCTAGATGGAGGCAGTTCTGCTTTCCTAGTGTGACCCCCCCTCTGCTCCGTAACTAACCATTTGTATTCCTGATCCTAACCCTTCTTCTCTTGACCATCTCTGCAATTATCCTCCAGCATTGCTAAATGCATAACTTAATTCCAGTCCTTATCCTATTTGATTACTCTCCAGCATTTGACACTGTTGTTCTCCCTTTAGTTTTTTTTTTTTTAAATAACTTTTTTCCTTATAGGGAGTTTATGTTCATTATCCTAAACTGGAAAAAATAACTTTTTTCCTTGTGTATAAGCAACTTATATTCATTATCTAAAGCTAAGAAAGTAGAGACAATAACTGAAAAACTCCTATAGGCAAGCAATTCTAAAGGATCTGTTGTGGTTATAATTTTTCCAGCATTTTCCAATATATGTGATATGTGTTTGTATATATACAGACACTCATGCTATTGTCATTTAATAAACAGAACATTTACCATGTCAGTAAATATTCTTCTATAGCATGATTTTGATTAGATATATAATATTTCATTGTACGGAAGTGTTATTATTTACCTAACCAACTCCCTCTAATTGAATATTCTGATTATTTCTAATATATCACTATGATGAGTAATGCTATTATTTGTACCTTTATATGTAAGTTTTTTGTACATAGCTTGATAATTACCATAAGATAAATTCCTATACATGAAATTAATAAGTCAAAAGGCATTTGTGCATTTTATGCTCTGAATATGCATCAATACATCAATTTCTAGGAAGTTTGTAGGAATCTGTTCACACATTAGAGGTTCAGTAAAGCACTGTGGTCAAGATGGTGAACTTCAGAGTTCTTTTCCATCCCTGTTGCTGACATCACTCTATTCTTTCACCCTTAAATAGTGTGTCCTCCAAGGTTCAATTTTTTTGTCTTTGTGTTGGACAAATTCTCCCCAGGTGATTTCACCCCACAAAGCCCCTTCTGTCCTGTTGCCCTCTCAATTGTGATGTGTGTCAACTTGAACTTGATATTGTTTCCCTCAAAGTTCCTGTGCTTTCCAATCAAGAAATTCTACCAGCCGGGCATGGTGGCTCACGCTTGTAATCCCCGTTCTTGGGAGGCTGAGACAGGAGGATCTCAGGTTTAAGGACAGCTTCAGCAACTTAGCAAGACTCTCAGCAACCTAGCAAAGCCCTATTTCAAAACAAAAAATAAAAAAAGGTCGGGGGGTGTGTATCTTGGAGGTAGACCCAAGGTTACTAGGTTCAATCCCTAGTAACACACACACACACACACACACACACACACACACACACACACACAAACGTGCGCAATTCTGTCTGTCACCCTTACTCAAGTCAGACACTTCCACATTATCCTCCTTAGGAACTGGGGGGCTCATATTCCCAGAATAAAGCATCCTTTGGGTGACCTATAATGCTTAAAGTGACGGGTAAATAAAACTTTCTTTGCTTTCACTGGCAAACAGCCCAAGGGTTGTTTTTCTCCCACCAGGCTTTGAAGCTGTCTTTCACACTGAATGTTCTCTTTCTTCATGCCCACTGTGACCTCTTCCCTCAGCCACCTCAAATCTGTAGGAGAGGTTAGACAGGAGCTGCAGTTGTTCCTGAGTTGGCAGAGACAACTGCGCCTGCTGCTCAGTGCTGGCTCAAACCACCATTATCTGTGTGACATCAATAGTGTGTGACCGTCCCTCAGCAAAACAGAGCAGGCCCTGCCATTCTAGTGCTGCTGCGGCCAGCCTGGGTCTGTAGACACACCTGTGAAAGCTCTCTAAAATCGACTTCTTTCATTTCATACTACTGGCATTGTCGTAATTCTGATTTTATCCTTAGGGAGAAGAAGAAAACTGGTCTGTTCTTTTGGAAGATAACTTTGATAGATGTGTTTGTTATTGTCTGGCCTCCTTTGAACCAGTCTCTCTCATTGGAAGCAGTTAATCTAAGTCTCATCTGATAAGGAAGGATGATAACAGTATCCACCTCAGAGGGTTGCTTTAAAAAGCATATAAAATAATGCATATGAAAGCCATGAACAGAGTGCCTGGCATATAGTAAATATCCAGGAAATGTTAGTTGATCATCATTATTATCACCATCATCTTTGAAGACCCATTTTCTGTTTTTAAATATACTTTTATTGGTGCATTGTGATCACATACTATAATAAAGTTCAGATTGATAGGGACATACATGTGCACAGCACTTGGTGAGCTTCCTCCAGATCCTTCCCCACTCCCTCCCAAACCCTATACATGATACTGAGATTGGTGTTGATAATTTCATATATGTACATACAGTCAATTGAAGTGTTTCCTTCATCAATTCCCCCCTTCCTTCCTCTAGACCCTGCCCTTTGCTTCACTGGGGTTTCTCCTTCTTTATCTGGAGTTCCTCTTATATCTCAGTTTTTCCTTAGCTTCCACATGTGAGAGAAAACATATGACCATTCACTTTCTGAGACTGGTTAAGCTCATTTAGCATAATATTCTCTAATTCTATCCATTTTCCTACAAGTGATATGATTTTGTTCTTCTTTATAGCTGAGTAGAATTCCACTGTGCACATATCCCGTAATTTCATGATCCATTCATTTGTTGACAGATACTTAGGCTGGTTCCATAATTTGACTATTGTGAATTATGCTGCTATAAACATGGATATACATATATCACTATATTATTCTGATTTTAATTCCCTTGGAAAGATACCTAAGGATGGTATAGTTGGATCATATGGTGGTTCCATTCCCAGTTGAAGATCCATTTTAAAGGATATAAAGCTATTTCTGATTTCTCTAAAAAGAGTCAGACAGATGTTCACTTTTTGTAGTATTTGGGATATTCTCTCCCTGGACACTTATTTTATCTTTATTAGACTATGAGCTCAAGGTTAATGACTGTTTGAATTATTTTTTTAAATTTTTATTTCTTTATTTTGGTGATACTGGAGATTAAACCTAGGGACATTCTATCTCTGAGCTATACCCCCAGCCCTATTTTGAAACCAAGTGTCACTAAGTTGTAGAGGGCCTCACTAAGTTGTTGAGGTTGGCCTCAAACCTGCAATTCTCCTGTCTCAGCCTCCCAAGTACTGGGATGGCCGTTGTGCACTACCATTCCCGACTTATCTGCTTATATTTGTCTTGGCACAATCCCTTTACATTCAGACTTCCATGAAGATTTAGAAATGCAGACAGCCTCTTCAACAAATGGTGTTGGCAAAACTGGTTAGCCATATGCAGGAAAATGTAAATAAACCCCACTTTCTTACCCTGCACAAGAGTCAACTCAAGCTGAATTATTTTTTTTATATTCACAATACCCAGCAGTGCACACAGGAGGTGTTAATATATTCATTGCAAGAGTGCACTGGATGGATGATTTATGCCCATTTTTTGTTTTTGGTTTCATTTTGTTTTGCACTTGGAATTCTCAGAAATCAATCTATGTAATTTACTCTATTAAACTAAAAAAAAAATCACCTGGTCCAAAACACATGATATAGGGCATAAGAATTAAAGAGTAAGATGACATGGTGATGTGGATAGAGAATCCCATACACTGTATAGATAATGTATTAAAATAATAATTAAATATGGTGATATTGGTGGATACTACTTTGATATATAAAATCAACTATATATCTATGTGCCAATTACAGTTGACCCTCTGTATCTGTGGGTTATGTCTGTACCTGTGGATTCAACCAACCAGAGATAAAAAATATTTTAAAAATTGCATCTATACTGAACATATACAGACTTTCCGCCTTTAACAATACAGTATTGTTAACTACAGTATTGTACTATTACTACAACTATTTATATAGCATTTAAATTGCATTAGGTATTATAAGTCATCTAGAGATTATATAACATATGCAAGAGGATATGTGTATGTTATATGCACATATAATGCCATTTTATGTAAGGGACTTAAGCATCTATAGACTTTGGTATTAAAAAAGGTCCTGGGAATGATTTTCCATAGATACTCAGGAAAGACTGTAAAAATATTAGAAAATAAAATAATAATACCATTTATATTAACAAGAACTTTTTAAACTCCAAGGTTTTGGAGAACAACTTTGATGGATATGTTTGTTTTTGTCTGTTCTCCTTTGAACCAGTCTCTCCCCTTCAAGGCAATTAAAAAAGTACTATACCTGAATTAAAAAACAGCTATTTGGCTATATCATATTAGGAAGCTGTTAATAAAGGCAAAAAAACTGAACAAGCAAGACATATTATTAATAATGAAGTCAGGAGGACTTCAATCAGAATATATGATTACCCTAGTCATTAGAGTACTTTTTACCATCAGATAATACCATGTATCTCCCAGAATTGTTAAAATAAATAAAACAAACAAAAAAACCCACTGACAATATCAAGTGGTACTGATAAAAAACAACTGGAACTCTCATACACTTCAGATTGGAGAATAAATCGGTATGACCACTTGAGAAAACTTTTTTGATATGTATTGAAGCTGAACATGTACAACCCAGCAATTTCTATTATAGTTATATACACAACAGAAATTCATGCATATATGCATTAAGTATATACAAGAATATTTGTAAATACATTACATGTTAAACTGGAAATAATTCAACATTTCTCAAGAATAGAATGAATCACTAATATTCAGAGTGGAATATGCTACTATGTAAAAAAACAAAATTAATAAATCTCAAAAATCGCAATGTCATACAAAAGAAATCAGATACAGAATATACATTCAGTGATTCCTTTTATAGTGTAAAGCTTGCTTTACACTTTTTATGGTATCAGAAATCAATATACTGCTTATCTTTTGGGAGAAAGAAAGGGGCATGATGTAGTTTTGGGGAGTGGTGATAACATTCTATATCTTGATCCCAGTAATAATCATATAGGCAAGTTCTCCTTGTGAAAATTTATCAAGCTATATCTTATGAGTTTTGGACCTTTATATATGCATGTTAATTAAAAATATTGAAAAATAGAATCTAACTTTTTTTAATTAATTAATTAATTTTTTTCAGCATGGATTTTTTTATACATTTCTTGAGTACAACAGGGTTACATAGACATTTATGACATATTAATCATTGTCTGATCACAAATAGCACCGCTTCTTCGTTTTACACGTATAGCCCATGTTCTTAACATAGCCTGGTAAAGCAAACTTTCTAGAGTCATGAATCTAACATATTGATATCATAAATAGAAGACAACTAGAAAACTGATTTATCAAAAAGAAAGGCTAAAGAGAAAGCTATTAAATATAAAATTGAGGTATATAAATTAATGTCCAATTCCAAATTTTTTTTAGTTTTTATAATTAATGTTTATACAATCTTTTTATCTCAAAAACCATAAACCAAAACTTTAATATATTATTTTTTCTATTGTAGTTATAGGATGACAGGTTGACCTTTCTCATTGGAAATAAGGGTCATATTAAGTCACTAAGACCCTTCCAGTCTTAGCAGCTCCATCAAATATAGATGATTGTTTTTAATAAGTGGATCTTGTTCCTGAATGATGTTTGATGCTCATAATAATAATTTGTAATTCAAATTTGTCATCTCCTGACCTCTATTAGGCTGGAAAGGTGCAGGAAGATCTTCAAACCTCTATATTATCTTCTCTTTCTCAATTTTTTAATGTGATTTTACAACACATATAATTCAGTAACAGTAAAATGTACAGTATTAAAAGTACTTGTAGTCTCATTCTTACCAACAGGTGTGCCCCTCCCCTAAAAAAATAAATATTGACTACTAGTTTCATTAAAATGCTTTCATACTCAGGGCAGAATCAGTTGCCATACTTCTTTCCTGGAGGTGTGGTCATGATCAAGATAGTTTTATACCCAGCTTTCTATAGATGTAGAGGATGGGGAAAGTAATGCTGCTTTTGAGTGTTTTGGTTGATTCATATTTGGTTTGGATTTGATTTCCTTGGGATGTTAATTATGCCATTTTAAATAAAAATATACAGGTGAGTGAGTCCACACATTTACAAAATTGGAATATAGTGGGAACCAGATGTGGTGGTGGACACCCATAATCCCAGCTACTTGAGAGGGCTAAAGCAGAAGAATCATGAGTTTGAGCTCAGCCTGGGCAATAGAGTCTAAATTCCTTTAAAAAAAAAAGATTAAAATGTATAATTGTTGGTGGGACTGCAAACTAGTGCAACCACTTTGGAAAACAGTATGGAGGATCCTCAGATGAATGGGAATGATCCTACCATATGATCCAGCAATACCACTTCTGGGTATCTACCCAAAAGAATGGAAACCAAACTATCAGACCAATGCATGTGTATCTATGTTTATAGCTGCACAATTCACAATAGCCAAACTATGGAAGCAGCCAAGATGTCCATCAAAAGATGAATGGATTACAAAACTATGGGATATGTACACAATGGAATTTTACTCAGCCATAAAGAAGAACAAAATCATGTTATTTGCAGGGAACTGGATGCAACTGGAAAATATTATGTTAAGTGAGATTAGCCAGTCACAAAGAGTAAGGAAACATATGTTCTCCCTAATATGTGGATGCTAGGGAGAAGATGGGGCATAAGAGGGTCTCCAGATGGAAAAGGAGAGACCCTCGATAAACAAAGAAGTTGATTTAACCGAAAGGGATGGACGGGGGGTGGGGACACCCTAATGTACATCAAGGTTACTCACTAAATTGAACTTGAGAGGGAGGGAGGGCGAGGGAGCGGGGTGGGAATTGGGGGAAGGGGTCAAATGAGAAATGTGGGCACATATGTCGTTTTCAATTTGTACCTAACAAAGATGTCTGCTTACAATGTACGAAAAAAAAAAAAAAACAGAAAAAAAAGATTAAAATGTATAAAAATAACTTTTTAGTAGATGGTTAATGTTAATTTTAATGAAGTACTTTTCTATATTCTAGGCTGACCAGATATCTGGTTTTCACATAAGATCAGTTCTCTGTGTCCCTATCTGGAATAGCAACCACCAAATAATTGGTAAGACATTACCTAAATATTTCTAACTTCTTTTATAAAGAAAGAGAGACATTACCTAAATATTTCTAACTTCTTTTATAAAGAAAGAGAAATTCTCTTTAAAAGACACCTATATCTTTCTATATGTTCCCCTTTTGTATGTCCAAGACTCATCAAGCTATGTCTTATACTCTTGTACAATCTCATAAGCATGGATTCCTAATTAATAGATATTAATCAGATCATGAACAAATATTAAGCTCAAAATGCCTCTTCCAACATTTTAAAGTTGGAAGAAGACTTCAGAAGGCAATTAATGAAACTTGTTCATCTTACTTTACAAAAGTTGAAGCAGAGAGAGAGAGAGAAAGAGGAGAGAGAGAGAGAGAGAGAGAGAGAGAGAGAGAGAGAGAGAGAGAATATGAATGAGCAGAATGACTTGAACAAGGTCACTATGGTAGTCAGTAACAGGGTCAGGATTAAAACTCAGGCCTCCTAACTCCTGGTATAAAATTTCCCAGTATGTGTATATGTTTATATCTGTCCTTATACACATACTGGAAAGAAAGGCATAGAGAATATACAATATTAGACATATCATATGCTGAACATGCATGTTTCAGGATGGTTCTGAAATAGGTTGCACTGCCCACAGAATAAGGAAATAGTTTCCAATTTTTTTCTCTCTCCCTGCCCTTTTACCGCCTCTTAAAAACTCAATCAGGAAAATATCGAACCTCATCTAGAAGCCCAGGAAAGAAGACCTCATAGTTAAAGAAGTCATGAAGGATGAAGGCATTCATTAAAAGTATTCTAATGCAATGAAAATGTGATTTTTTCCCCCAAGAGGCATATCATAACTAGTATATTTGGTACTTAATGCATGTATTGGCCTCTCTCTCTGCTTCTCCTTAAGATTGCCTGTTAAAACTTTAAGACATTACTACCTAGCAAAGGATTTAATATTCTGCGAATGTTTTCAAAATCTGAATTTTGAAAGATGTATTTTCATCAGATTTCTTAATTTGCACAAAGATTATTGAACATAAAGAATATTCTAGGATTTGGGGATCTGAGCCCCTAACACACAGGAGGAATTGAATTATATCATGTATAGAGTTTAAAATATATTTATGTTTAAAGAAAAGAGAAAGTCCATCCGAAACACCATGCATCATCTTTGATTCAATGGCAATCTCTATACAGTCCTACATTTCGATCCTAAAGGTAAACATCTGTTATTACTTCAAAATTAGGACTGTAGTTAGCCTGCTACATGCTAAAAATTTTGCCTTGCATTATGCTTTCTAGCATATGATAAGTTACCCCTCTGGTAGGAAATTAGGTGTTTAAAAATATATAAGCCCTTTGTCAAGTATGGTGGCACACATCTGTAATTTCAATTACTTAGGAGGCTGCAGGTTCAAGGACAGCCTCAACAACTTAGTTAGACTGTCTCAAAATAAAAAATACAAAGGGCTGGGGCTGTAGCTCCATGGTAGAGAGCCCCTGTATTCAATCCCAGCACCAAATGCATGCACAGGCGTGCACACGCGCACACACACACACACACACACACACACACACACACACACACCAGAAACACACACAACAGAAACACACTTTAGAATTGTAGCTATCTTTGGTTTTTACTAAACGGGAATACAGGCTAGTGGTTTTCAAGATTGTTAAATTTTTCTCGTTAGTCTATTGTGCTTTGAAAGCCATGCCCTAAAACATCTGGTCTAGTGCTGCAAGTGAACTTCAAAAAGTGGAAGCACTCCTAAATCAAACTGGTAGCAGGCAGCAGAACTAACTGTGTTTTGAAGGTTAATTGTATTGTATCAATTTCTATTGCTGTAGTAATTCCTATCATTTCCCAAATGTCTACTCCATGTGGAGCAATATGCTAAGTGCTTTACAAACATTTAAATGTTATATTCAAAGAGAATAAAACAGTGATTACCAAGGGTAAAGGGAGGGGAGGGAGTGGGAAGATATAGGTCAAAGGATAAAAAGCAGCAGAGACAAAGGATGAAAAAGTGTAGAGATCTAATGCATGGCATAAATTGCCTACATATAGGTAATAAAATTACACTGCATTTTGGATTCATGATAAATGGGTAGATTTTAGCTATTTTTGCCATAAAAACCCAAAAACAAAATGAGTGTCTATGAGAGGTGATGGATGTTTATTTGTTTCTCTTGAGTAACTCTTTTACTCTCTATGAATCCCATAGTATTATCTTATATGCCTTAAGCATGCATAATAAAAAATGTTAAAGTTACCTCATCTAATCATCATAACCCTCGAAGATATTTAACATTTTAATCTCCATATTACAGATGAAGAATTTCAGTGCCAAAAGTTAGGTAACTTATTCAGTCACACAGCTGCTGGTGGAGTTGATATTTGAACTGAAACCGTCTTTTTTTTTTGGTACTGAGGATTGAACCCAGGACCGTTCTACCTCTAAGCTATACCCTCCAGCCCTATTTTATCTTTTATTTACAAATGGGGTCCCTCTAAATTGCAAAGGGCCTCACTAAGTTGCTGAGGCTGGCAAGAACCTATGGGCCTCCCAAGTACTGGGATTACAGGTGTGTACCACACAGTGCCTGGCTCAGAACCTACATTCTTGATCACTCTGCCTCACTCAAGCACTGAGAGGACTGGAAAATATATACACACATATATATTCAGTTATATACCCACTTATTTATAGATGTAGTCATGTGCCTGTATGAATATACACATACATAGGCTAGCTAGGTCAGAGCTATGGTCACAGGAGTTAAACCGAGTGTCTGCAGCTCCTTAACAGAGGCAGAGGCAGCTGTGGCCCACTCTACTGCAGTGACACAATGTTTGGTGCTGAAAATGACTACATGCTCCCAATTTTTCCCACAGGAGTGGCTCAAGTGTTGAACAGACTTGATGGGAAACCTTTTGATGATGCAGATCAACGGCTTTTTGAGGTAAGAAAATAAATGTATAAATGAAGGGTCATAGCAGAGTTACCAATAGTCTCCTGGTCCCAGCTTGCTCATAATTGTTATGGATAAATAACTATTAAGCATTATTATATTTGAACAGTGTGCCAAACTTTAAAGGAAGATTTAAAGAATACATAGAAGCATAGATAAGATTTGATTATATTTTTAACTTATCTGGTTATTTTGTAACCTTTGATTATTTTTATCTTAATTTTATTACAGAATGGCATCTCTCTCTCTTCTCTGCAAAGTGTTATTGTCTTATCCTTGTCTTGTTCACATGTGTTTAGAATCCTGAGACCCTTAGCCAGCTTTGCCAGGATTATTTCTCTCATGTTCCTTATGTTTCCAAATGTTCATTCACTCCAATCTCCAGTTGGAGAGATTGATCTTGAATGGTCTTCCTGGTAGACCACATCAGGAGCCAACATGAAAACCCATCATTATTTTTCTCTGGCCAAGAACACCTCATATCTTCTTTATTAACTGGTTCTAAATAAATTCTCCTTTCCTTTAACTTTATGGTTAATCTCAGTTTCTCTCTCTCTCTCTCTCTCTCTCTCTCTCTCTCTCTCTCTCTCTCCTTTGGTGGTACTAGGAATTGAACCCAGAGGCATTCTATTTCTGAGCCATACCCCCCTATTTATTTATTTATTTATTTATTTTTGAAACAGGATCTTGGTAGGTTGCTGAGATGAGGCTGGTCTCAAACCTGTGATCCTCCCATCTTAACCTCCCAAGCCTACTGGGATTATAGGCATGCACCACCATGCCCAGCTCTCACTTAGTTTCTTTACCAAAATATTTTATAGCCTAACTACCATAAGGTGTTGCTTTTTGTTAAGTGGAATGGAATTACTAAAATCATTCTGCAACCTAAATAAATTAAGAGTTAATTTAACTGGATGTGTGATGAATGCCTGTAATCTCAGCTACTCTAGAGGCCAAGGCAAGAAGATTGAAAGTTCAAGGCCAGCCTGGACATCTCAGCTATACCCTGTCTCAAAAAATTAAAAGAATGTAGCTCAATGGTAGGACATTTGCCTAGCATGTGTGAGGCCATGGTTTTGATCCTCAGCACCACACAAATACACACACTAAACACACATTTAAATACACTGTATGTTTTTAAATATATGAAGTAATTTATTCACAATGACAAATTAATTTTTCTCCTGTGAAATGTGAGCTATAAAGTTGTTACATGACAATAGTAATAAGAATTTTAATGTGCAGATTTCCCCGAGGCCCACTTCTGTGTACAGTGAAGTTATATTTTCAGATCCATCCCCAGTGACTGCCTGCCTTCATATTAGATTTTGCCAATGAGCTATTACAATTTTTAATCACTGAGCTTTCCCTTTCCTAGGCTTTTGTCATTTTTTGTGGCCTTGGCATCAACAACACAATTATGTATGATCAAGTGAAGAAGTCCTGGGCCAAGCAGTCTGTGGCTCTTGATGTAAGTACAATATTTATGTCAAAATCATGTGCTAAAATGTCCTAAGTGTATGAAGGAGAAATTATCTTTGTTTCATTACTTACTTTTACTTACTTTTTAAATTTTAATTATTTATTTGTTGAGTCTTAATCATTTTAGGATCATGGCTTCATGATGAAAGTTAGAAACTGTCTCTAGAAAATTCACAGATGTATACAAGGTTGTATGTAATTCGAGGGAGTTCACAGATTCTTCACATCCATACATGTACTATGGTTTGATAGGGATTTTATATGTTAGATTAATTAGATAGTGATAATCCAAAAAAATAATTTCAGTATTTAAAATGTATTATGAACTTATATTTGAATATGTATAGATATTCTGGGAAAAAAAACCCCACAATTTTATCATCAGGGGAGAATACCTGACTCTGAAGATATGTGGCTCAGATGGGAGAAGCTGGTCCTGTCATTATCCACCTCACCCTCCTCTCCCAGCATGTATACACATCCCACTGAGAAAACCAACCTGTTCTCCAGACCAACACCATATGTCCTCTCAGACCCACTAAGTGCCAAAATAATAATAATAATAATAATAATAATAATAATGGTTCTCATTGCCCATGAATCTCAGATGTTTGTTTAGACCCAGGATCTTTTTTTCCCCAGCATCTAGTCTGTAGATAGTAACAAAAATGTTGTTTTTATCTATGAAATATTTATTAAGTGGGTCAGATAGAATGTCAATGTCAGGATAACAGTACTTAGAACAGTATGATATAATACATGTGCAATCTTCAAAATATTCTGGGTACCAAGCCAAATTTTGGTAGGAAGAGAAAATCAAAGAGAAATATAAGTAGGCAAATTGATGCTACTTGCAGTGCTCTGGTTTGAGATTTCAAAGTCATAAAATTATAGTTCTCTAGTCTATCTATATACTTTTCTTCTGGATAGATCATGAATTTTGGACACAGAGATTTTTATCCTTTTTTTTAACTTTATTTTCAGTGCCTAGTAGGGTGCTTAGCACAGAAGAAGAATTTATTGAATAGCTTTTGGATGGAGGGAGGAAAGAAGGCAGAAGAAAACAATGGACATAGGGATTTTGACTTATTCTCCTGTGATAGCCCTGCTTCATTTATATGTAAAATGTTTTTAGTAAGGACTAAAAGTAGTACCTGATGAATTAGTAAATGTGTGGACTATAAGCCGGGCGTGGTGGCGCACGCTTGTAGTCCCAGCATTCGGGAGGCTGAGACCGGAGGATCCAGGTTCGCGGCCAGCCTCAGCTACCTAGTGAGGCACTCTGCAACTTAGTGAGACTTGGTTTCAAAATAAAGAATAAAAAAGTAGGGCTGGGGGTGTAGCTCAGAGGTAGAATGCCCCTGAGTTCAATCCCCAGTACCCCCCCTCCAAAAAATGTGTGGACTATAAATAAGAATTGTTAGTAGAGCATTAAGGTCTGTGTATACATCTATTTTCAAATTGTGGCTCTGACACCTGGCTCAATTGTGAGAATTAAATGAGATGATGCTTGTGAAGATGTTAATGAGCAATTAGTAAAATCACAACAAACTAATAATCACTATGTTGTTATTTATAGTAGTATATTTATTACTGAAAAATCACCATCGATTGAAAGAAAGAGCAAAGGACAGTAATTGTCGACAGCAAATGCTGAGTCATGCCTCCTTCACTGTCATCAAATTCTGATCTCCACAAAACCACCTCACCCATTGTTTCTTACTTCTTGCAACCATAAAAAAAAACCTTCTATGGAAAGAACACGGAACTAAGACATACAGTGGGCTCAGCTAAATCTTCGTCATGTCATGATATCAATCACTAGCACACACAGAGAACAACTCATTTATCCCATATTCTCATTCTTCACCTACCTCCTAGTCCATCTTCATCCTGTTGAGAAGGAGCTAGAATAACTGGGTAGCAGCATGAATGGTCATTTAGCTACAGCTGAGAGATTCAGTAAAAGACACACTCTCATTAGCATCACTTTCTAACTCCCCTCTGGCCTCCAGGTATCTTATAGGTACCTAGAAAATGTGAATGTACCCTACCATCCTTAGCCACAGTCTCCTTGCCCTTAAAGTGCTTATTTGGATATTAGCAAGCACCTTCTCATTTCAGTTACTTTCTGTCCTCATGCATAAAAGTGATTATTGACACTTCCAGATTTCTGGCTCCACTCTGAGCCTTAGGTAATATCATGCTGTCAAGAAGTTGATTTGTATGTTCTGTGGGCCTTACTTTGTACCAGTGTCAAAAGTGGTATTGCCAGTGATGTTCTGGTGTTGCCATCTTGGCTTTGTTCCTCTTGCCCTCAGATAAACCCCATCCCCCTGGGGATCAGATTCCTGACTCTAGTGATCAGGTGACATCCACCCACTCCCTGGCCTAGGAATCCAGATAGGCAAGAATATCTGGAAGGATTTCTTAGCCTTAGGTCTTTATGAAAGCAAAAAGTAATTTGTTGAAAGCTATTAAACCCAAACTCAGAATGAGGCTTTCATTTACTATAATACATATTACCCTCTGGATGAGTATATATTTTATTTATGTTTTATAAATAATATACATGAATATAAATAAGTGTAATATTTTATAAATATTTCTATTAAGAATATGTATATATATTTATGTATTTATAACTGGCTTAGTTCCATAAAGGGTTTGAGCAAGTTTATGAGAATGTAAATAAGCCAGAAAATTTTTTAAAAAGTAAATTAATACAAAAAACCATGAGAGAGAGAGAGAGAGAGAGAGAGAGAGAGAGAGAGAGAAAGCAAGCAGCCAGAGGGGACAGAACTAAATGCAGTGCACATCCTTACTTATATCTTTTCCATCCCTTCTCCCCAGTGACCTAAGCTAGCCCTCTCCCTTTTTCTACTGCAGCTAGAAAGATTCCCCACTTGGTCTGGCCAGGTTCATTTTCTTGTATTATCTCATCTTTGCATAGTCTGTTCAACTACCTGCTTGATTTTGTCCCAAGAATAGCAATACTTAAATGTAGCTCTCTCATTCTCATATTCTTTTTACATTGGCTCTTATTTTTTAGTTAGCAACAAGAGCATGGATTATTTCCGAAGTTCCATGCCAGTAACCACCCTAGAATCATTTCCCTCTAAAGGGAGCGCACACAGTCCCTGGCCTGAAGAGCTCATGGAAGCGTGTCCCTCCCTGTGTGTTAAGGAGACTGGAGAGAGCACAACACTATTTGCTTCTGTCTCTTGAACATCCTTTCCCCAGGGCATTTTTAATAAAAATGGTGCATCTTTTGAAAGTAACTATTCTCTAGCTAAGCCCTCTGGAAAGACTAATCCCTTAAATGGGGCTGAGCACAAGATCTGAACCACTCAGAGCTCCCTGGAGATACACTTTTTTTTTTTCTTAACAAAATATATGGCTTTAACCTCCTCTTTCCCCTTTATTGCCATGGATTTCCATGCATTTATTTAATGTTGGCCACTTTTCCTATTGGTTTGAAATGCCATATTAAATTATACAAATTCACATATATTCAAGTATATTTCTTTACATATTATTTTATTTCATTGATCTGTAAAAAAAAAAAAAAAAACAGAACTTCATTATTTTAAGTACAATTTTAATCTAGGTCTTGATTTATATCAACATTTCCTGCAGAAGGAGGCTGTCGGCTCTCATCCAAGCAAAAAAAGCAGTTCAGGTTGAAGATTTAAAGTGTTGATTTTAGCTGTAGTCTGACTGGTCTAGTTTGGATGGAATCCTGATTCAGTAGCTATCGACCTTGGGCAAGCTGTCTCAGTCTCAGTTATTTCATACATTAAATATGTATAAGAAGGGTGTTTTAACAGCTAAATAAAATAATGAAGGGGAAGTATCTAGAGTGCTCAGTTGGTATACTCAGCCCTCTCTATCTATAGGTTCCACATCTGCACATTCAACCACAGATGGAAAACATTTAGAAAAAAATGTATCTGTACTAAGTGTCATTCTTCTCTAAACAATATAGTATAACAACTATCTACATAGCATTGACATTGTACTAGGTATTATAAGTCATCTAGAGGTAGTATAAAGTAAATGGAGGATGTGTGAATTATATGTCAGTACTAAACCATCTTACATATGGGACTTGAGATTTGCTGATTTTGGTGTGAAGGAGGGTGTCCTGGAGCCAATGCCCCATAGGTAGAGAGAGAGAACTGTGCACTTGCTGTCCTTAGTTCTTCATTGAGTTCTGTCTCTCAGCCCAAGATTTTCTGTAAGACTTTGCTGATCAGTGGCTATAACTTATTGCCTGTTTCATCAGTGAGGTCACTTCCTGCATAAAGTTTGAGCTAAAACCAGACCTGTTTGTTTTTTGATGTTAGTTCATCGTGGCCCACCCTAGCATCATTGCAAAAGCAGCGGCTGTTCCTGAGCCTTCCTGCTTGCTCACAGCATGCCTACTATCCCTCACCTGGACCACCATAGATGTTTCAACATAAAAGTCCACGGCACGGAAATATAGAATTCCTGGGTCAAAAACAGTCAAGAATTGTCTTTAAAAACTATACATCTCCAATGGCAAAGTTTCCTCAAAGAAACTTGCCATGCAAGGGAACCTCTTACCTGTTACCACCTATTGACAACCTCAGCAAAACATAGGAATATAAATACACAAAATATCCTCTACTTTTATGCTTTTAAACGGTAGAGCGATCCAGGTGTGATGATGCACACTTGTAATTCTAATACTTGGGAGGTTGCGA
Source organism: Graphiurus murinus (assembly GCA_004027655.1). Lineage (NCBI taxonomy): Eukaryota > Metazoa > Chordata > Mammalia > Rodentia > Gliridae > Graphiurus > Graphiurus murinus. The sequence goes on along the minus strand of PVLC010015493.1, from coordinate 8,772 downwards.
TTGGATTATCATAGGTTTGAGACCAACCGGCCTCAACAATTTAGCAAGACTCTCAGCAAGAAAGACTTTATTTCAAAATAAAAAAATAAAGAGAGGGCTGGGGTGCAGCTTAGAGGTAGAATGCTTCTGGGTCCAATCCTCAGCTTAAAAAAAAAAGATGGAGTGAGTTATCTGGATTATATTTAACAATTGAATTGTCAACTCAATTACTGTATGTATGTATGTATGTATGTATGTATATATGTATGTATATATGTATTTTTGGTGCTGGGGATTGAGACCAGGTGCATTTTACCTCTGAGCTACATCCCCAACCTAATTTTATTTTTTATTTTGAAACATGGTCTTACTAAGTTGCAAAGGATCTCACTAAGATGCTGAGGCTGTTCTTGAACGTGTGATCCTACTGTCTCAGTCTCCCAAGTACTAGGATTACAAGCATGAACCACCACTCCCAGCTCAACTCAATTATTTTAGCTACAATTTTTCTAAATTTCTCATAATTATTCCCTTCCTCCCTCCCTCCCTTCCTTCTCTCCTTCCTTCCTTTGTTCCTTCCTTCCTTTTCATTGGAGATTGAACCTAAGACCTTGCTTGTGCTAGGCAAGCAGCCTACCACTGAGCAACATTCCTTTTTTAAATTTTACTTTGAGACAGAGTGTCACTAAGTTTCCTTCTAAATTTTATTATTAAAATTCCTTATGTAAATTTCTAAAATTAATACTCTGAGGCTCTTAGAGAGCAGCAATACTCTTAAAGCTGAAAAATGGCCAGGCATGGTGGTGCACGCTTGTGCTCCCAGTACTTGGGCGGTTGAGACAGGAGGATCCAGGTTTGCAGCCAGCCTCAGCTACTTAGTGAGGCCCTCCACAACTTAGTGAGACCCTGTTTCAAAATAAAGAATAAAAAATAGGACTTGGGGTGTAGCTCAGAGGTAGAATGCCTCTGGGTTCAATCCCTAGTACCGTAAAATAAATAAATAAATAAATAAAGCTGAAAAATGGAGCAAAGAGAGAAATTTAATATCATTTTAATATTAATCTTATGATCTTGATTTCCATTTTGTATGAGTAGCCAAGCACTCCAGAAATGTTGTATTAATATATGTTCACATCTTCTTATCGTAAGATCCTAAGAAGAAAGGGGAAATTTTACTTACATAAGAGTCAGAATACAGAGAAAATACAATAGGAGTGTAGATGTAGAATATTACTTCCTTACTTTGAACATCAAGAATTGTTCTTTGGGGTGTCTTTCATAGTTATTGCAAATGAAGCCTTACCTAATACTGATGAGAAATTTTCCAGGAAATATAAGTCTGTGTGTTAAGGGACACTTCATAAGCTTTATGATCAGAAGAAAGAAAAAACGAGGGTCAAGCAGAGGGTGAGAAAAGGCATGTTCAATCAGGAGCCAAGCTCCATTTATTCTACCTCCCCAACGCCTCCTCCATCTCTCGCCTCCCTTCCAATTGCCACAGCAACCGTTCTATTTAAGGGCTTCATTACCTATTGACTGGTCAATAACAATAGCCTTCTACTTGTTCTTCCTAAAACATATTTCAGATTGCATCACTCACCCACTCACAGACCTTAAATTACTCCCTCATTACCTATCAAAGTACAAATGTCTTGGCCTTCGGAGCCCTTGGAAATCTCATACCAAACTACTTTCCCACCCTTGGCTCACATTTCTCTCCTCAGAGAATTCTGTGCTACTTGCAAACTCAACTGCTTCATACTCTACAAATCAGCCACCTGCTTCCCTGCTACCTGATCTTTACTCTAATATCCTATCCACTTTAGTTATTCTCGCTTCCAATTATGCCGTCTCTGCTCCAGATTGTTTCATCATTCAAAACTTGATTTATATGCAGTCTTCTCTATGAGGTTCCTAATCCCATGGACATCCCTCTTTTTGCCTGATATTTTGAGTCTGTATGTTTTCCTCTGCTAGAACCTATGTGCCTTGATGTGGGTGATCATGTCTTAACTATCTTATATTCCTCTCAGTGTTTTTAATATAATTCGTACTTGGTAAAAGTGTACTGAATAAGTGAATACATGCTGCTACAAATAGTCATTTTGGTCTGCCATGGCAACAATCTGAAAGGGGAAGGCTTGGGTAAAGATCAGGAGCTGGTAGTCCTTCTCAGTGGTGGTTTTGCTGGCCACAGCCTGGCATAGCATCACCTCTGTCTTCTTCCCCCTCCTCCACCAATAGGTCATGAGTACAGAGTTTCTTTTGAGGGGTGGGAGTTGGCAGTGAGGACCTCTTCCCAGATATCATGTTCCACAGGATATATCCTTAGATGAAGATCAAAGAGCCAACCTGCTTCCTGGGAGCAAGGGAAGAGAGATGATTCTCCCATGAGGAATCTCCTAAGCTCCAAGGAGAGCTTTTTCTCTAAGTAGGTGATTGAAAGAGCTAGACTCATGGAATACAAACAGAATGCCACTTTATTTTGTCTCACCCTCTTCCTTTAGACCTTCTCTGTTGAATCCATCTTCCCTAGTCCTGGATGATGCACTCTAGTAGATGCCATGACTCTTCAAACACACCAGTGCTAAATGGTCTCTGAGCTTCTCCTCTTCCCTGCAATAGTAGCCTGTAGTCAACAGAGGTCGGGTGGACTTCTTTGCTCTTCTTTACATCACCTCCCTACCCCAAGACAGGGGCAACAGGGAAGTAGGATGAGAGGGCAAAGCCTTATGTAACAGTGCAGTCCTAAGCCCTCTGCATCAGACACCAATATTCTCTCTGTATCACGAGTTGCTTGCACAATTCTTCAGGCAACTCCATGGCTGACAGTCTCCTGTTGACAAGTACCTGATGTGGATTTGCCTTTCCTGACATCTTACAATCCCCTCTCAGTCCCCGGCATCCAATGACCCATCCAGCTGTCCCTTTCCAGGGATCAGCTTAATCCTTTAAGAAGTCCTCTTGGAGCCAGGTGTAGTGGTGCACACTTGTAATCCCAGTACTTGGGAGACTGAGACCAAAGGATCCAGGTTCGTGGCCAGCCTCAGCTACTTAGTGAGGCACTCCACAATTTAGTGAGACCCTGTGTCAAAAATAAAGAATAAAAAATAGGACTGGGGGTGTAGCTCGGAGGTAGAATGCCCCTGGGTTCAATCCCCAGTACTGAAAAAAAAAAAAAAGTTCTCTTGGCAAGGGTCTAATTTTTTGCTTTATAATTATGGTAAAATAAACACAACATGAAAATTGCCATTTTAACCACTTGCATGTACATGTATATTTCAGTGGCACTAAGTACATTCACTTATGCGACCCTCACAACCATCCATCTGTGGAATTTTTTTCCTCTTCCCAACCTGGGGCTGTACTCCTTAAACACCAGCTCTCCAGGGTATGTGCTATCAAAATGACTTATCACTCTTGTTGTTAACCTTGACTGAGGTAGAGTCTGTCAGGTTCTCCCCTGTAAAGTTACTCTCCTGCTTCCCCCGCCCCCCATCACTTTTCATACCATACTCTTTGGAAGAAAATTGCTATGCAGAGTATACCTAAGGAATGGGGAGATATGCTTCACTTCCTTAAGGGGGAAGAATATACACAAATTATTTAGAATTTCCCCATATTGGGTATATATCTCTTTCTTTCATACATTTATAAACTCAAATATTTATTTCATACTTTATATTATAATCCACTACTACATTCTACCTCCGAGCTATACCTTCAGCCCTATTTTTTATTCTTTATTTTGAAACCGAGTCTCACTAAGTTGCGGAGTGCCTCACTAGGTAGCTGAGGCTGGCCTCAAACCCGGATCCTCCGGTCTCAGCCTCCCGAATGCTGGGATTACAAGCATACACCACCATGCCCAGCTTCAGATACCATTTTATACTAGGTAATTTCTTAACAGCAACAACAAAAAGAATTTATGTATATGAATAAGTGATATTTCTCTGCAAACAGTCAACATGGAATTTCTAGGTGTTTCTAATAATTCTATCATTTAAATATTTCTGAAACACTTTAATGAGATCCATGAGTCTTATAAGAAATAAATAATTATTGATGTAATGAATGAATTACCTACTATGTGCCAAGAACTCAGCCCTCACCAAAACAACATGGTAGGCACTATGTAAATTTTGTAATAGTATAATACTTCACATAATTTCCATCTGGAAGAAGATAGAGACAAGTGAAAATATGATCACTATTCAGTGTGACAAGTTCCAGGAAAGAGGTAGGTATAACATTAGAGGAAGCATGGAGAAGGGGAATCTAATTCAGAGAGCTCATCATAACTGCTCTGCAGAGAAGGCAACTTCTGAGTGATAGGTAGCAGTGAGCTATTCAATTGATGAGACCTCCAGGCAGAGGGAAAATCACAGGTGAAAGCAGAGGACCGAGGGGCATGCTATTCAGGGTAGTACAGCTGGGCAGAGGGCACACTGAGGAAGAGGCAGGCTTGAGGCTGGAGAGGGAGCAGATCACAAAGAATGTTTGTGCTACATGAAGGAATGTGAACGTTCTTTTAGAGGTGGTAGAGAATGATTGAAAGGTTTTCAGCAAGAGAGGAACATGATTAGTTTGACATTTTAGAGGAATCATTCTGGCATCTATGAAGAGAAGATTCATCTCAGTATTTTATAATCATATTTTGTTTTTTAACTGAAAGTTGGGCATGTATTCATTTTATTTCCTGTTAAATGATATTTGGTCATTTTCCAAAAGCAAATCCACCTTCAAAGGATCTGTCATCACTGTCATGGTCTAAAGAATGTGCTTCAAGATCCTGGACAAGAGTTCCCAAACATAGCAGATTGTTTGGAGTAACTTAACATGGTCCCCATGGTAACCCTAAGAAGTAACTATTATTTGGATGCACTTGTTCTGGCTTATTTGAAAGTTTTTCTTTGATAGTTTATGTTCTTCTTTCTTCTGTTTTATGATGTTGTTTTTTGGTGCTTTTAAAAATGCTGCATTTCTTAAATGCCTATCATTTGTCAGGAACTGTATTATATGTTTTACATATCTCATCAAATCTTCACCAAAACAGCATGTTGCAGACAGTATTATTTTCACTCAGCAGACAAAAGTTCAGAAGAGATTAAAAGCTGCTGAGAGGGGTTTTGGGGCTTGCATAGCACAGCTTGGAGCAGAGTCAGATTCCAGCTCAGGTCTGCTGGTTTCAAAGGGCTGTGTCACACAGACTGTGCTTCAAGGTGTCTTAGGGAGACTGTTCTGTCAATTGCAGAACTACATTTGCCACTGGAGTCTTTGGTAGGCCATGATGGAAGAGAGGCAAGGTGAAAACATGTTTTCTACACCAGGGACATGTTTCTGGTTTATAAGATTGTGATGACAGGAACTAAGGGAGAAATAATGAAGAAGAGCCCATCGTTGTAAAAGCTCAAGGTGAAGTAAACATCTTTGGAAATTTATTCTCCCCCTCCCCTTTAAGGTCTCTGAACGTCACTAACTTAACAGTAAGGAACCATTCCTGTCAAACACATTTCTTTGGGGGTTACAGTGCGTATTCTAGAAGCCAGGTTTTGCATAGAACTCTGGCAACTCAATTCTTAATTTATTATTATTATTATTTGAACCAAATGCCGAGTCTAAGTAAGTTGAGTCAGGTCAAGTGTTGCATAGTGTGAGAAATAGGACAGCCCTCTCTAGTGAAATAGCCTTGCCTTAGTTGCCAGCTTCTCTTTAATCATTGGCATGTAAAACCCAGGTTTACAATCAGTCAAGTAAGAAACTGGCATTTGCCCTGGGTGCAATGCTCAGAATCATGCTAGTGCTGTAATACAAGAGCAGCAAGAGGGTGCTGCTTCAAAAGGCAGTAGACCACACCTGGACCCAATCAGATGGAACCAAGCCTACAAACCATTTACAAGAGACTGGAGGTACCTACTTCCCTTCCTTCAGCCCCCTCTTCATATCACTCTGAGTTTGTACATATTCGTGAACCTTGCCAGCTGCACATTACCAACTGTCTGCAGCCCTACAAACAGTCTCACCCAAAGGTCTTGGAATAAGGCCATGTTGGTCCTGGCAGTAGGATTAGGCATTTTGGATATCTGGAGGGTGTGTGTGTGTGTGTGTGTGTGTGTGTGTGTGTTTATGTGTGAGGTACCTGTAGTTTAGTGTAGGTAATCCCAGGTACCTGGAACATAATCTAGGTGAAACATTCCCAGGTATTCCTGCACTTTTATCTCAAGAGGTTGGGCTATAGTTGAAGGAACCAGAGTGGAGCCATTCAAAGCTTGGGGCCAGGACCAGGGACTTGGGTTGCCAGGGTCTTGCGCAGTACAGCTCTCACATGTCAGTGTCTGAGCATCACAGTGACTCTAACCAGGCTCCTCCTGAGTATCTATAGCACAGCACCTACCTTCATTGTGTACTTAGATGTCACAATCAGATCTTTCCTGAAAGTTTTAGTGTAACTAAAAAAAAAAACAAAGCAATTTAAATATGTTTATATAAATATATATGTGGGGGCTTCAGTTAAATAATTAATAGTAAGCTAAATTCCTCTGTCTACAATCCCCAGGGGCTACCTATGGGATTTTTGTTTCATATGGCATACACTAACAGCCTAATAGTATCTTATGAAGCAGAGGCCTCATCCAACCAGGTCAGTGGGTTGCACATTTCTTCATGGATGAAACTGCTCAGGGTTATCTTGGATCTCTGCCCAGTGGAAAGAGGAAAAGCCTGACCTCAGGCATTCAAGAAGGCATTTCAAAAGTCACCTAGAAAGAGAGGAGTGTGGAAGCCCCTCCACCCTGCTTCTCCACCCCCTAATTGACCTTTGGGTCATATGTACTGATAAACTCTGAGTCAGCTAAGCCCAAGCAGGTAACCACCACTTTATAAACAGAATACTTGCTCTTGGAAAGGAATCAAATGGGAGCCAACCAGAACCAGTGCAATGTTTACCTGTTTTAGCCCATTCCCTATCAGTGAGTGTCATCAAGCAATGAACACAAACACATTCTCAAAACCTATTTTAATACATTTGCTTCAAAAAAGGGTACTCCACCAGGAAACAATCTTCCCATTACCCAGAAACTCCAGATTTGTCCCCATTAAACCCATCTCCAAACCTTGCATTCAACTACCCACAAATAATCCCATCTTGTATGAAATAAAAATAAAGGCCAAAGGCATTTAAAAATCAGTAAAACTAGCTGGGTGAGGTGGTACATGGCTGTCATCCCAGTAATTGGGAGGCTGAGACAGGAGGATCACAGGATAGAGGCCAGCTTTGGTGACTTAAGTGAGACCCTCAGCAACTTAGCGAGACCATGTTTCAAATTTTAAAAAAGCCTGAGGCTGTAGCTCAGAGGTAGAATGCCCCTGGGTTCAATCCCCAGTACCAAAATAAATCAGACAACATTCACAAATAGCAGGCATTTCTTTGTGGGGTGTGGGGGTGAGAATATAATCCAGGTTGCTAAGGAAGGAAATTAGCCCCTGACAAAGATACTGCTCCTATAGTTCTGTGCAGTTAACAGCAGCCTCTGAGTTTGGCATAGATGAGGGAGGAACTGCTTTCATCTCTCTGAAAAGGAGGAAAAGGGCTCCTTAACTTAGAATATGCACTAGGCTCAATTAGATGGGCCTCTATCTGGGAAATTTTTCTTATCTCCAGCATGTGCCTATATTTGTGTTATCCAAAACCAAATTTTAATGGTTTCCAAAATCTCCACTATTCAAACCATGGCTCCTCTGGGACCTCCTGTTATCCTCCCCTTACTTCCTCTGTTAGACACATCTCTGCCACAGGGTCTTTGCACTTGTGTCCTGTGACCTCTCCACCTGACATCTGCATGTCTTGTTCCTACTTCTTTAGCTTTTCTTTCCTGTCTCCGCACTCTAGACTATTGGTAGGGATTTTTGTCTCTTTGTTCACTGGTATATCCCTGTTCCTAGAATTGTTCCTAAAATATATCTGATACTATATTTGTTTATTGAGGAATCTTTAAAGGCATCGTGTTTACTCCAACTCTGCCTCAGATTCAAGTAATGAAACTCAGTATCTGAATTTCAGTCCTGCCGAGCTATGAACCATAAAGTGGACCAGCCCATCCCCTTCCTTCTAGTTACTGGGTTCTGGAATCGGTCAGCTCACCTGTTCCCTGCACCATAGCAGTGTGGGAAAGAGGGCTCCAGGTGCTCACACAAGCACAGAGAAGCAGCCTCTCTTACATCTGGGTCCAGTCTGCTTATATGTGGGCCTCTCACGTCCTCCTTTTCCTGGACCCCTGGTGTATTGCTCCCTCCATGCCCTGCAGGGACAGGGATTCAGGGCCAAGCGTACCCATGGCTCTGGTCCTTTTTTCCCTGAGGGGGAGACCCCCATTCATTATCATGCAGACATAGGTCTCCACTTCCAATGGGCTCTTCCAGCCACTGTTCTCTCTCCCGCATGCACTCTGGCCTACCCAATCCATCCTGCACGCAGCAGCAGCACCTGCACGTAATGGGGATAAGAAAAGTTTCCCAGAGGGAGGCCCGCCTAATTGAGCCCAGGGTATTTGCTAAGTGAAAGAGCACTTTTCCTCCTTTTCTGAAGAGATGAAAGTTGTTTCTCCTTCATCTCTGCCAAGCTCCGGGGCTGCTGTCAACTGCACAGGAGGTGTATCTTTGTGGGAGGCTAATAAGTTCAAGTACAAGCAACACCACATAATACACCAAGGGAGTGAATGCCACCAAAGTCAGAATGATAATCTTTTCTGGTGTGGATTACAATAGAGGAAGGGCACCTAATGAGCTACCAAGGCC
>PVLC010015492.1:6777-37381 GCA_004027655.1 Graphiurus murinus | reverse complement strand
CAAATGTGCACCACCACACCCAGCTCCTTTTTTTTTTTTTTTTATTCCTTATTTTTTATTTATTTTTATTTTATTTATTATTTTTTTGTGTGTGTGGTACTGGGGATTGAACCTAGGGGCATTCTACCCCCAGTCCTATTTTTTTTTTTATTCTTTATTTTGAAACCGAGTCTCACTAAGTTGCGGAGTGCCTCACTAGGTAGCTGAGGCTGGCCGCGAACCCGGATCCTCCGGTCTCAGCCTCCCGAATGCTGGGATTACAAGCATGCGCCACCACGCCCGGCCTATTCTTTATTTTGAAACAGGGTCTCACTAAAGTAAGTGAGGCTGACCAGGAACCCGGATCCTCCTGTCTCAGCCTCCCAAGTACTGGGATTACAAGCATATGACACTACGCCCAGCCCTTCTTGAATTTTAATCAAGGTTGTCATTGAGAATTATTTTAAGCAATCTGCAGTATTCATCATTTTTATTTCTGTTAGTTTTTTTGTATGTGGTACTGGGGATAGAACCTAGGGGCATTCTATCTCCAAGCTACACCCCTAGCCCTATTTTATTATTTTATTTTGAAACAGGGTCTCACTAAGTTGTGGAGGGCCTCGCTAAATTGCTGAGGCTGGCTGCGAACCTGCAATCCTCCTGTCTCAGCCTCCCAAGTACTGGGATCACAGGCATGCACCACTGAGCCTGGCTAATTTCTATTGTTACTCTTTTTGGAGGTGTATACTACCATGCCTGGCTCATCTTTTTCATTTAAAATAATTTATTCTCAGTACTTGGAAGGCTGAGACAGGAGAATCACAGGTTTGAGGATAGTCTCAACAACTTAGCAAAACCCTGTTACAAAAAAAAGAAAGAAAGAAAATACACTGTGGGTGTAGCTCAGGGATAGAATGAACCTGGGTTCATTCCACCAAAAAAAAAAAAAATTGTAGTTAATTTCCCAAATATATATGACACTTTGGTTAGTAGTTATATTCACACCCATTAGTATTTACAAATGTCATTGATAATGCTCAGAGAAAAAATTTTAAGGCTCCTTAAGAAACTCGTTTCCAAAATTTCCAAGTTTGATTCATTCAAATAATGGTTAAAACATATCATCTTCTATGTAAATGTTTGTTTTCGCATTCTAAGAAACTTCAAGTTTTTAATACCAAATCTATTGGATTTTAAAGGGGTATGACTAAAAAGAGGGAATCTTAGCTACAGAGAAGAATTTAGGTGTATGGAAAGTGAGCAATAGTTTTTTGGTTTTGTATGAATATTCCTTGAATTAAACTTGGAAGGATTAAGGAAGAGACTTAAAGGTAGTTTTCTCAGAAAAGGTTTACTTTTTTTTTTTTTTTTTTGCGGTACTGGGGATTGAAGTCAGGGGCATTCTACCTCCAAGCTACACCCCCAGCCCTATTTTTTATTCTTTATTTTGAAACAGGGTCTCACTAAGTTGCAGAGGACCTCACTAGGTAGCTGAGGCTGGCCGTGAACCCGGATCCTCTGGTCTCAGCCTCCCAAATGCTGGGATTACAAGCGTGCACCACCACGCCTGGCTAGAAAAGGTTTATTTTCAATGGTCTAGCAACTCTGAACTGTACATACTTCCCTCCATCACCTGGCATCTTTGACATATCTACTGCCTTCTCCCCTTCACCTTCTCATTTCCTGTGTCACTTTCCTGGAGAGAATATATCTTCTGCACCAGCTTTGCCACTGCCTTTATCACCCCTCTCTGGATTGCCTAAGCACGAGCCACGCTTCCTAGTTCAAAGTCAGAGCGAAGAAGGGATACTCAGGCTTAGGGAGGTGCCAAAACTGTGGCTGTTCCCCAGAAGGTGGCACTTGGAGGGCCCATGAAGGGCGTAGGCCCTAACTTGTACACTAAACAGGGCCAGTTCCTAATCCCATCTGGCACAGCAGGAGTGGCTTCACGAAACTAAGTGAGGAGTACCCTGTAACCAAGAAGCCTCCTAAAGATCACTTCCTGGGCTGGGGCATTAGTCCCTCAGAATAAAAAGGAGACTTGTGCTGGTCTTGGGAAATAGGGGTTCATAGTTCTTGTTTGAGTCAGGGCTTCTCCTGCCTATCCCAGGTATATTGGTGGGGGTAGAGAGAATCATTAGTCTGGTAGTAGAGTGAGATCCTTCCACAGTTCCAAACATTGTATGGAACTTATTTGCCTTAGTCTAGCCTCCTTGCCCACTGGCTAGTGAGTTGCATTAAGTAATTTGTCCTCAGTATCAAGGAACAGACAATATAGGCTATGTTTATGAGGCATTTGGTATGGGTGTAAGACTAGGAAAGAAGCCCTCTTCATCCTCCTTCCAGAAATGCCTATTCTAGGCCTGCCTAGCCTGCAGCATTTGGAGAGTTATGTTGGGTGGCTGCAGATTGAAATTAAGCAAGCTATTTGCTTTGACTTCCCTGGCAGACATTGCTTGCTGCCTCCAGTGTGTACACTGTAGATGGGGGGCGGCCCATGGGTGAGTGTTGGGGGGAAATCCCAGCCCCTGCAGTAAGCCGAGGCATGCTGAGGTTTGCTGAAGCTTACAGGCCTCTAGTACTAACTTGCAGTGTTCCTTGTGGTCCAGGTGCTGCTGTTTCTTTAAGAGGAAAAGGAAGAAGACTGCTCAGCGCCACAAGTGACCAGTGCCTCCCAGGAGTCCTCAGGCCCTGGGGACTCTGACTTGATTGCACCTGCAGCTCCTGCCATTTTTCATTGGAAGGGACTCCTCTGTAGGGGAGGGTGGAGATCCAAACCAAAAAGAAGAAAGCAGATGCCCCCAGAAGGAGTCAGGGCCCAGAGGGTCAGTGGCCATCCCCACCTGCCTGAGGCTCTGAGCAGGTCCCAGAGCTGCATTCCTCCACTGCTTCCCTTCGGGGCTGCCTGGTTGACTCTCCTTCCCATTGTTTACAGTGAAGGTGTCATTCACAAAAACTCAAGGACTACTATTCTCTTCTTTCCCCTTCCTTTACTTCTAGTTCTTGCCCCATCCTCACCCCTCTCCAGCATAAAAGCTCGTGAGCTAACGGGGTCCATAGAAAGAGCTCAAGAGGCTGGGGTGCAGCCAAGAAGGTAGAAGGAAGATGGCAACTCTGGGCTGGAGAAGAATCTTTACCTCCCAGGTGTGTCTAGCAGTACGGCTTTCTTTCCCTCTGTGCCTGGGCAGCCTCCAACCCAGCTGGCCATGGGGTTCAGGTTCTTTCCTCCCTCCTTCCTATGAAGTTACACTGTAGGACACAAGCTGTGAGAAATCTGCAGTCTACTGTCCCTGTGTTGGCGTTCTTAGCTTTCTTGACAAGAAAATTCCTTTCTTCAGACGGTAGCAGGACGCGCATATTGTTCTGAGCAAAGGAAAGAAAACTGACTTTATTGCACTTTTAGTTTTTTTTTTTTTTTTTTTTTTTTTAGACAAAAAACATGGCAGATGCATATTGTGTCTGGTTATATTGGGGGTTTTAACTTTCTTCTGTTTTGAGGGGGATGGGCCAGCCAAGCCATTCAGAGAGAGCATGGGTCCAGAGGACATACTCAATGGAAAGAGTTTGATCTGCAGCACCCAGAAGAGGAGAAGCCAAACTTTGTGTCATTCTGAGTGAATACTCAGGTTGGCAAGGAAACATACTTGAATTTTCATTCATCTTCTCAGCTACTGAAGAATCCCTACCAGAGCCTCATTACCTAATCAGCCTGCAGTTTGAAATCCTAGCTCTCCACCATGTGGGATTAGCAGCAGAGTCAGACTGTGACCAGGAGACAGCTCATCTCAGAGAAGGAGATGCTTAACAAAAAAATCTGAAGGTCTGTTTCCTCCACTGCCAGGGACTTCCTACTAGATAGCAATGTGACTTTCTGGTGATTTAGGGACAGAATTAGTCATTAAACAGCTACCACAATATTTCCACTAGTAGACAAAAAGAGGACAGTAAACCTGCCTTCCAACTGCCAGAGAAGCCTCAGGGTATGGTATCATAGAGCCAGGAAAAGAAAATCACCATGTCCTGTCTGCTCCACTAGCTGAGTTATAGCATTTGGTTTGGCCTGCCTTAACAGAAACCAGTCCTGAGAAGCAAGCCTAGGACTCAGTACATGGGGCTGCAGTGAACAGGCAGGTAATACTGGTTGGTGCTGGGAAATTCTAAGGAAAAGGAGACTGCAGTGAAATATCTGAAATTATCTTCTCATTTGGACATAGAGGTAAAATTCCAGATAAAATGGCCATGCACCTAAGCATGTTTTCCCCAGTATACCTGCCACCTGCCACCAGGATATATCCATGTGACACACTACCAGCAAGTGTCTTGGTTCCTCATTCACTGTTTGAAAAGGTAATAATGCGTGGAGTTAATCTTCTTATGCTCAATTTTCATTTGAATTAGTGGCTCTTTCAAACAATGACTTCTCATTCTCAATGTGACAAAGGAGAAAAGACAATTTATATCATGGAAAGAGGTCTTGTATCTAGGAGTAGAGAGCTAACCATGCAGGACAATGGCTACTCTGGTGGTTTGTGGAGCAAACCACAGAAATCACCTCTGGCTCAAGGTGTAGGGCCATCTTTTGAACTGGAGGGTGTAGGGATACTTTCTGATAGTTGGCATTTTCTGATAAGTCCCTTAGTTTACTTTACGTGGAGCAGAAATAGCAGCATTCACATGAATCTGAGTTACTGGGCTTCTGTTCCATTGGACCTTGGCTAGGGATGTCATTTCATTGGCTTCAATCCTGCTTAGCGTATATAAAGATTGTAATCTTCCATTTCTTTAAAAGAAATGTGTCTGTATATGAAACAGTGGCAGGGAGAGGCAGTGTCTTACCCCCTTCCCCACAAGGATTTTGAATATTGGGATATGCTCCCTTGCCATTATCTAGTAGCTAAAGCCCATCCCTGAAATCTACAGTCTTTCAATTGGCATTCGGGCAACTCTAACTTCCTGTATAGAAAATTTAACTTCTCATCCATGTATAGAAAATGCCTTGCCTCTCAAGGGAGGGCAGGGGAAATGGTGACAAAGCCTGGAGCATCCTGGCACGCTGTATCCCACTAAGTGCCTCCTCCCATCCCACTTTCACAGGAAAGCAAAGGCAGTGACCAGCTTGCCTGCAGGGCAGACTGCCTTGCAGCTGGGCTTGTGACCATTTGTTGTCTTAAAATTTTTAAAAGGCTAGCTCTTGAGGGGTTGAACCTGAGCAGTTGGCAGTGGGGAGGGGGGTGGTCCTTCTTGATGCACTGTTCTCACCCTCCAACCCCCACAGATCTCTTACTATATACTTGGTTCTCATAGAAAGGTGAAGAGCTCCAGGTCCCTTTCACATGCAGGGTCATCCTTCCAAGGCCATTGACACTCCCAAGGTGGCCCTAGACCTGAGAAATCCTATTATGATCTTCCTTCAAACAAAAACAAACTCCAAACTGAGTATCACAGAAGCAATTTAGCCATCAGTTCCAGCCCTACCAGCATATCAGGCTACAGTGGCTTGGCTGTGTACCTCAGCCAGATCCGTGGGGACAGTACTCCTTTCCCATTTCTCCCACCTTCCAGATCCACTTGCTGTGTAGTTTTTGAGCTTTTCTCCACTTCACAGTTGTGAGGCCCCAGGATCATTTTCTTTGGGATTGATGCAGTTATTTCTCCTTAAAGATAATTTGGCCTCTGTTCATCAAAACAAAACAGAAAACCTTATACTAGGAGTTCTCTTGAACTCTGTAGTCCCTCAGGCATTTCATCTGAGTGGACTGAGGCAAGTAGGCCGGGCAGGATTCCAAGGCATACAGCATCCTCCACTTGTGACCAGACCAGGACTTGCGCCTGTGCAGTCTAATCATGCAGGGCAAATCAGTTGCTCCATACACCTTGGCACTTTGCAGAGTTCTCATTCTAGATCTTTTGACAAGGGTGGACTGAGTGTCCCAGCAGCCAGTGTGCATTCATGACTGCCTTAATTAGCATTCCTCTTTGGGTCTGTCTAGAAGTAAACAGGGTCTAGGAAGGTACGAGTCAGGTGACTAGGCTAGCCTTCACTTAAAACTGCATTTTACTTTGGAATGCATGAGCTGCAGGAGACCACAGGGATCCTGAGGTTTTTAGTAGAGCTGTTAGTTTCCTGTTTAAAATAGTCCCTGCCCATTAGACAGATGCCCATTAGCCAATGGGACTCCCATTGCCTCTAACTTCCAACTTAGTTTGGTGAAAGCGTATGCTAGTAGTGCTTATTCACTGTTGGGTTCAAGTGTTAGTAACCACTTTTAATGCCAGAAGTGTACAGCATTGAGAATGTTATCTTAAAGTGGTTACTAATAAGCATAGCCTTAACTTTTTTTTCTGCAATGTATAACATAGAATCCATTCCATCTGCCAGTGAGCAAGCATGGCCTGCATTTCTCAAAAATGAAAAAAAAAAACAGAAGCCTAGAAGCACCTCCTCAAAGGAGCATGATCTTTCTTCTGATGCATCTCTCCCAAGCCCACACGTCTCCTGAGTCCCAGCCACTCTTCCATTTACACAGTTAATCCAGTTTTCCAATCCCGTTGACCTGCCCTGGCAATGTTGTCTCCAATGTCAGAGCTGTGCTAGGGCTAGAGTTGCTCAGACTGGTAGTTTGCAGGGCCAAAAGGCCAAATTGCCTATGTCAGGCCTCTGCTACTATCCCTGCTGTTGCTTCAATGTGGACAGATGAATTCCAGATACCCTCAGGGAGCCGGGATAACCAGGTACCCCATCTGGATTGGCCATGTGGGTAATAGGCACTTTTCTCTGGGGTTCTGAGTTTCACAGACTTTAGGGAAGTCCCATGTAAGAGATTGATGGCCAGTGACCCCCAGTCTTCCCCATGATGGGTTGGTAGGAATCAAATTGGGATTCCTTTGGGTTTGGGGTTTTTTGAGGGATGGGGGTTGGTTTTGTTTCTGAGTAAGAAAAAGAAGAGGCAGTCATGGCCCTTCTGTGGATTTGTAGTTTTGAGCAGTGTTTTAGCCACAAATTGTGAGAGTCTGATCCAGTAAGTGATCTTACAAATATGTTTTTTCTAACCCCTTTTGCAGGTGACTAAGTGCAAAAGAATAGGTTTCTCACTGTATTCAGAATAGTAAGTAGGTCCCTGAATTATAGGCAATAGTCGTTGACATATTTTCTCAAAAACCAACCAAGAAACCCACTCCAGTATTTGTAGCTCAGCTTACAAAGGAAAATGACGTGTACTCCATATATTTCTTGTTTGATTACCAAACTTGATGTTATAAGGAAACCTCAGTTCTGTGGAATTTCTTTTATTTTTCTCTTTTACTCCTCACAATCACTTTCCTGGTGCCATCACCACCTTTAAGGGCTCAGAGCAGAGGATTATTCACAGTAATAAATGGGGGAGCAGTGCAGTCATCCTGGTAACACACACGGAAGAACTGTTGCCCTCACGGCCCCCTAGCCCCTCATCTAGGGTAGATGAGACATTTTCAGTGTTCCTCTTCATGAGCTCCAGACCAAATCCCAGGCCAGCCCTTGCACCAAATGCCTTTTTAGAAGGCGTATCAATCTGTTAGGAATGTCTCAGGAAAGACGAGCCATTTCTTTGGGGGAGAATATATTTACAGATGGAGGTGTGTGTGTGTGTGTGTGTGTGTGTGTGTGTGTGTGTGTGTGCGCGCGCGCGCGTGCGCGCGCGCGCGCTCATCTATGTGCATTTCACTTTCATAAAGTCTCACAGCCCAGGCTGTTGGTAAGCATGTGCTCCTGAGTATTCTCAGAGTAAACAAGTGAGTTTCTCAAATCAGACTCTCAGCAAGCTGGCTCTGGGAATGAGCCCCATTTATCAAGCAGAGAGAAGAGTAACAACTGAAAATAAAGAAATGAAACCAAAAATATTACAAACCTCCCCCCAATGGAAAATAGTGTTGATTAAGTAATTCCCATTGGATATATTACATGCTCTAATTTATTATATTATTATTTGTGTGTTTCTTTAGAAATCTTTGCCCATTGTACTCTTAAAAAGATGTTGGGATGTTGATTGCAATTTTTTTAAACTAGATAATGTATAAATCAGCTGTGGAAATCAGTTTTAATTGATGTTTGGTTGTGTCTGATTATTGTTAAATGCTTTTTTTTTACCTTTTTTTTTTTTTAAAGATATGTAATGTTTCATAAACCCTGGCACTGGTCGCAAAGCTCAGCTGTGAAAATGAAACTTGTAGTATTTTAAAACATGAATGTTAATTTCAAGTGTATTTGAAATGGTTTCTCCAGGAGAAAGATTTTACACCATTGGGGAAAACTCCTCTGCAGAGGAAGTAGCCTTCTTTGGAGAAAATGGAAAATGGGTCCTGATGATGTTATCTCAGAGTAGCCCATTTCCTAGGGCACCATGGAAAACACAAATGTGATCTTTAAGTATACTACTCTTCCCCAGTTTGGGGAGGAAAGGACTCAGTTTGCACCCTTTTTGTATGTAAAATAAAATGTCTTACCTTTCTTGGCTACTTTTAGTGGTTTGTTTTGTTCATTATTGGCTCTTCTGTTTCTAATCTCTCCTGGCCTTTTTTGGGGGGGAGGGGGGGTTCTGAGGATTGAACCCAGGGGCATTCTACCTCCAAGCTAGACCCCTAGCCTCCCGAGTACTGGGATTACAAGTGCGCACCACCATGCCCAGCTCCTCTGGCTTGCTTTATTTATTTGTTTATTTTTGCGGTACTGGAGATTGAACTCAGGGGCATTCTACCTCTGAGCTACACCCCCAGTCCTATTTCTTATTCTTTTTTTTTTTTTTTGGTACTGGGGATTGAACTCAGGGGCCTTCTTCCTCCGAGCTATACCCCCAGCCCTATTTTTTATTCTTTATTTTGAAACCGGGTCTCACTAGGTTGCGGAGTGCCTGACTAGGTAGCTGAGGCTAGCCGCGAACCCGGATCCTCCAGTCTCAGCCTCCCGAATGCTGGGATTACAAGCATGCACCACCACGCACGGCTATTTCTTATTCTTTAATTTGAAACAGGGTCTCACAAAGTTGCGGAGGGCCTCACTAAGTAGCTGAGGCTGGCTGGGAACCCGGATCTTCCGGTCTCAGCCTCACAAATTCTGGGATTACAAGTGTGTGCCACCCATGCCTGGGTCTAAATTGTATTTGATTCAGTGCTTCTCTGAACAAAGACATCACTTGGTACTTTGGATTCTTGCTTCACTCCCTTGGGTTGAACATTGTCCTGTTCTGTGAGTCTCTTCAAAAATAAATCTTCAGCTGGGTGTGGTGGCGCACGCTTGTAATCCCAGCATTTGGGAGGCTGAGACTGGAGAATCTGGGTTCTCGGCCAGCCTCAGCTACCTAGTGAGGCACTCCGCAACTTCGTGAGACCCTGTTTCAAAATAAAGAATAAAAAAAATAGGGCTGGGGCTGTGGCTCAGAGGTAGAATGCCCCCAGGTTCCATCCCCAGTACCGCAAAAAAAAAAAAAAAAGTCTTCGTGGATTGTGGACATTGTCACTCACATGCCAGTTCCTGCACCTCTGTAGTTTTCAGGTGGTAGAGCACCAGAAAGTCAGGCTCTGCTCTGTGGAACAACTTCTAGTAGTTTTATAGTTCTGTTTGCTAATGAGGAACATGTATATAGATGAAGATGAAATCAGCCAGGCATGGTAGTGCATGCCTGTAATCTCAGTACTTGGGAGGCTAAGACATAGGTTTGAAAGCCAACCTTAGCAATTTAGTGAGACCCTGTTTCAGAAAAAAAGGGCAAAATGGGCATGGTGGCACATGCTTGTAATCTCAGTACTTGGGAGGCTGAGACAGGAAGATGGCAGGTTTGAAGCCAGCCTCAGGAACTTAGGCTCTCTGCAATATAGTGAGACTCTATTTCAAAAAAAAAAAAAAAAGACTGGAGGTGTAGCTCAGAGGCAGAATGCCCATGAGTTCAATCCCTAATACCAAATAAATAAATAATAAAAGGGCTAGGGGTGTAGCTCAAAAGTAGAATGCTCTGGGGTTCAACCCCTGTATCAATAATAATAATTTAAAAAGAAAAACCCAGAGCTGGACGTGGTGGCTCACGCTTGTAATCCCAGTACTTGGGAAGCTGAGACAGGAGGATCACAGGTTCAAAGCCAGCCTCAGCAAATTAGTGAGGCCCTCTGCAACTTAGTGAGACCCTGTCTCAAAATAAAGAATAAAAAATAGGGCTGGAGGTGTAGCTCGGAGGTAGAATGCCCCTGAGTTCAATCCCCAGTACCAAAAAAAAAAAAAGAAAAGAAAGAAAGAAAAACCTATAGTCAGGTGTAGTGATGCATATTTGTGATTCTAGTACTTGGGAGGCTGAGACAGGAGGATTGCAAGTTCAAGGACAGCCTCAGCAAGTAGTGAGACTCTGTTTCAAAACAAAAATAAAGTAGGACAGGGAGTGTAGCTCTGAGGTAGAGTGCCCCTGGGCTCAATCCCCAGTACTACAAAAAGAAGAAGAAAAAAGATAAAACCATGTTGTGCATTGCAAAACAACAAACATAGCCGGTCATGGTGGTGCATGCTTGTAATCCCAGCATTTTGGGAGGCTGAGACCGGAGGATCCAGGTTTGCAGCCAGCCTCAGCTACCTAGTGAGGCATTCTGCAACTTAGTGAGACCCTGTTTCAAAATAAAGAATAAAAAATAGGGCTGGGGGTGTAGCTCAGAGGTAGAATGTCCCTGGGTTTAATCTTCAGTACCGCGAAAAAAAAAAAATGAGGGTAGTGATGGTGAACACCAGGTGTGGTGGTACATGCTTGTAATCCCAGTACTCAGGAGTCTGGAGGATCACAAGTTTACAAGTTTGAGGCAAGCCATAGTAATTTAGTGGATCATCAGCAATGTAGTGAAATTATCTCAAAAAAGAATAAAATAGGGCTCCAGTACCAATATAACTTCCAATACCAATGATAAAATTTTTACAAAATTTTTAAATTATTTACTTTTTTGTGGTACTGGGTATTGAACCCAGGTGCATTCTAAGTTGCAGAGTGCCTCACTAAGTAGCTAAGGCTAGCCATGAACCTTCGATCCTCCTGTCTTAGCCTCCCAAGTCCTGGGATTACAAGCGTACACCACCATGCCCAGGCTGCTTTTATGCCATTTTAGCATTAGCTTCTCATGTGCAAGAGGCTACTTTGTTTTGTGGATTTTTTTTTCTTTTGCATGTGTGTATTACTAGGAATTGAATGCTGGGGTGTTCTGTGGGCTATTCCCTATTCCCCTAGGTTGTTTTTTTGTTTTGTTTTTTGGGGGTTGGGGTTTTTTGTTGTTGTTACTGGGAATTGATTAAACCCAGGGGCCATTCTACCTCTGAGCTATTTACCTCTAACCCCTAGCCCTATTTTTTATTTTTTAATTTTGAGACAGGGTCTCACTAAATTGCAGAGGGTCTTGCTAAATTGCCAAGGCTGGCTGAGAACCTGTAGTCATCCTATATCAGCCCCCCAAGTACTGGGATTACAGGTGTGTGTCACTATGCCAGACTCTCCCAGCCTTATTTTATTTTGAAGCAGAATCTCACTAAGTTACCACTAAGTGGTCTCGAACCTGCGATCCTCCTGTCTCAGTCTCTCAAGTACTCGGATTACAGGTGTGCACCACCTCAACCAGCTAAGAGGCCACTTTGAACACAGGGTTTGGTAAACTTTTTCTTAGTATGTTACAGGGGAATGGAGAAATAGGCTCACCCCACACCCCCACACCCCCACCCCCGCCGCCAAGGCAGGGCTGGGAACATGTATTTGCAAGATCATCTTTGTTAGTGTAACAGTTTTACCTAGAAGAACTCTACCTAATTGAGGTTGTCTGAATTGAAGCACAACAGAATAGAAAATGTCATCTGTGAGCCAGGAGTGGTGGCACAGTTTGTAATCCCAGTACTTGAGAAGCTAAGACTGGAAGATCTGGGTTTGCGGCCAGCCTCAGCTCTTAGTGAGGCACTCTGCAACTTAGTGAGACCCTGTTTCAAAATAAAGAATAAAAAATAGGGCTGGGGGTGTAGCTCGGAGGTAGAATGCCCCTGGGTTCAATCCCCAGTACCGCCAAAAAAAAAAAGAAAATGTCATCTGTGTTTACATAAGAGAACTGTCTTGAGGTTCTACAGCTTGATTGCAATATAAGGAAAGGGCAAGTTAGGAAGTGCAGTGGCCATGCATAACTCAAACACAGGTCAGCACCTCATTCAGAGACCAAAATGCATAGTTTAACCATAGAAATGCAGCCATGCCTCCCATCTGCATCGACATCAACTGGAACTTTTTTTTTTTTTTTTTTGGTACTGAAGATTGAACCCAGGGGCATTCTACCATCGAGCTACACCCCCAGCCCTATTTTTTTTTTATTGTTTCTTTCTTCAATTTTAATTAATTTTATTTTTTATTTATTTTTTTCCCTTTTTTTGATTGGTGCATTGTAATCACATATCTTTGTTAGGTACAAGCTAGCATAGGTAAAGGCATATATGCACACATTTCTCATTTAACCCTTCCCCAATTCCCACCCCACTCCTTCGCCCTCCCTTCTTCTCAAGTTCAGTTTAGTGATTGACTTTGATATGTTCGTGAAAGTACATCATGTGCATTAGGGTGTCCCCCCTCCCCCCATCACCTTCCATTAAGTCAAAATCTTTGTTTTTTTCTCTTTCTTCATCTGGAGTCCCTCTTATGTCCCATTTTCTCCCTAGCTTCCACATATTAGGGAGAGCATACGATTTTTTATTTTTTGTGACTGACTAATCTCACTTAACATAATGTTTTCCAGTTCCATCCATTTCCCTGCAAATAACATGATTTTGTTCTTCTTTATGGCTGAGTAATTTTATTTATTTATTGCGGTACTGGGGATTGAGCCCAGGGGTATTCTACCTCCGAGATACACCACCAGTCCTATTTTTTATTCCTTCTTTATTTGCTGTACTGGGGATTGAACTCAGGGGCATTCTACCTCCGAGCTATACCCTCAGCCCTATTTTTTTTTTTATTCTTTATTTTGAAACAGGGTCTCATTAAGTTGCGGAGTGCCTCACTAGGTAGCTGAGGCTGGGCAAGAACACAGATCCTCAGGTCTCAGCCTCCCAAATGCTGAGATTACAGGCGTGCACCACCACGTCCGGTTCCCAGCCCTTTTTTTTATTCTTTTATTTTGAAACAGGGTCTCACTAAGTTGCAGAGGGCCTCACTAAGTAGCTGAGGCTGGCTGAGAACCCGGATCCTCTGGTCTCAGCCTCCCAAGTACTGGGATTACAAGCGTGTGCCACCACACCCAGCTCTCAACTGGAACTTTTACAAAAGTCAATTTTCGAAAATCACTTTTGTGTGTGTGTGTGTGTTTGTGGTACTGGGGATTGAAACCAGGGGCATTCTACCTCCGAGCTATATGCCCAGCCCTATTCTTTTTATTTTGAAACAGGGTCTCACTAAATTGCGGAGAACTTCACTAAATTGCTAAGGCTGGCTGCAAACCTGCAATCCTCCTGTCTTAGCTCCCCAAGTTCTATGATTACAAGCGTGCACCACCATGCCATTCTTGAAAATTACTTTTAAGGACGATTTATTTATTTATTTAATTTATTTAGTACTGGGGATTGCACCCAGGGCATTCTACCTCCGAGCCACACCCTCAGCCCATTTTTTAATCTTTATTTTAAAACAGAGTCTCACTAAGTTGCAGAGGGCCTCACTAAGTAGCTGAGGCTGCAAACCTGTGATCCTCCTGTTTCAGCCTCCCAAATAACTGGGATTACAACCATGGGCCACCATGGCAGCTTTATTCCTTATTTTGAAACAGGGTCTCACTAAGTTGCGGAGAGTCTCATGAAGTAGCTACAGCTGGCCTCAAATCTGTGATCCTCCTATCTCCCAAGTACTGGGATTACAAGTGTGCACCAACATACCCAGCAAGGACATTTAATAACACCATAGGAGCCGGGCACGGTGGCGCATACTTGTAATCCCAGTACTTGGGAGGCTGAGACCTGAGAATCCAGGTTCCCGGCCAGCCTCAGCTACTTACTGAGGCTCTCTCCAATTTAGCGAGACTCTGTTTAAAAAAATAAAGAATAAAAAATAGGACTGGGGGTATAGCTCGCAGGTAGAAGGCCCCTGGGTTCAATCCCCAGTACCGCAAAATAAATAACACCATAGGTCCAGATTTTTAGAAAGATGTCAGTGTCACTTTTATTTTCCAAGTACCAAAGCATATGTGTTATAAACTAGAAGGATCCCAAGTATGTGTCACAACCTTAAATAGAAGGGTGCGAGCTGGGCCTCGTGGTACAGGCTAGTAATCCCAGTATTTGGGAGGCTGAGACAGGAGGATTGCAGGTTAGCCCCCAGCCTCAGCAATTTAAGCCCTCCACTATTTAGTGAGATCCTGTTTCAAAATAAAAATAAAGCCGGGTGTGCTGGCGCATGCTTGTAATCCTAGTACTTGGGAGGCTGAGACTGGAGGATCTTGGTTCAAGGCTAGCCTCAGTTACTTAGTGAGGCCCTTGGCAACTTAGTGAGGCCCTGTTTCCAAATAAAGAATAAAAAATAGGACTAAGGGTGTAGCTCACAGGTAGAATGCCTCTGGGTTCAATCCCCAGTACCCCACCTCCCACCCAAAAAGTAGACAGGTGAGATGTTGCAGGAGAGTGCTCCCCACAAGCCTAGTCTTCAAAAGTAGGATAAGCAAACCGGGCGTGGTGGCGCACGCTTGTAATCCCAGCATTTGGGAGGCTGAGACCGGAGGATCTGGGTTCGTGGCCAGCCTCAGCTACCTAGTGAGGCACTTGGCAACTTAGTGAGACTCGGTTTCAAAATAAAGAATAAAAAATAGGGCTGGGGGTATAGCTCGGAGGTAGAATGCCCCTGAGTTCAATCCCCAGTACCACAAAAAAAAAAAAAAAAAAGGATAAGCAGGTCTTTCTTTAATGAGCAGCTGATGACCCACATCGGGCAATTTCTGCTTTCTGGGTGGCCAACAGAGATTTCAACCCTTATATACGGTTGGTCACTCTGAGAAGAAGGGAAAAGGGAAAATGTGAGATTTATTACACTTTCACCTAGCAGGAGCATGATACCCGAAGTAGAAAGAGCACATTAACTCAAGGCCCTGTCTCAGCCTGACTGAGCTGGTGCCGCCTTGATTAGGTGCAGCTCTTGTCTCTGGCTTGCCTAAGGGAGGGACTGGCCTCATAGATTTGCAAGCCCTTCTGTTTACCTTCTCTGCTAATTGTCAGCACACTGGCAGCTAGGGAAGGGAGCAGGGAATTCCTTTTTCTTCTAAGCCTAATTTTTTTTTTTTTTTCAGTACTGGGGATGGAACCTGGGGGCATTCTACCTCCAAGCTACAGCCCCAGCCCTATTTTTTATTCTTTATTTTGAAACCGGGTCTCACTAAGTTGCCCAGGCCTTCACTAAGCAGCTGAGGCTGGCCAGGAACCCAGATCCTCCAGTCTCAGCCTCCCAAATGCTGGGATTACCAGCGTGTGCCACCACGCCTGGCTGAGCCTAAATTCTTAATATTTCCATGGCTCTGCCTATCTCCCATATCAAAACATTTGATGACTATTTGTGATTTTTCTGAGGCCTCTGGAAAAGTAAAGGGAGAGGTCAACTCCAGGTCGTTGCATATAGTATTTCCCACCGCAGTGCTAATGAGAAGTCATCTCAACGAGTACTTGAACACTGAGTCCCGCAGCAGCGTTTAGGAAGCCCTGCACAGTCTCCTGCTCAGTCAAAACTGTGGTCTATTTCAGAAAATAGGCCAAGAAGCCGGGCGTGGTGGCGCACGCTTGTAATCCCAGCATTCGGGAGGCTGAGACCGGAGGATCCGGGTTCGCAGCCAGCCTCAGCTACCTAGTGAGGCCCTCCGCAACTTAGTGAGACTCGGTTTCAAAATAAAGAATAAAAAATAGGGCTGGGGGTATAGCTCGGAGGTAGAAGGCCCCTGAGTTCAATCCCCAGTACTGCCAAAAAAAAAAAAAAAAAAGAAAAAAGAAAATAGGCCAAGAAAGGAAGCAAAGGACCGGAGAACACAATAGAGTGCTCAGTCTCATGACAGTAAGCACAGGATTAGAGGAGAGAAAAGAATGGGTAAAATGATAGGGAAACCGGTTTTGAAGCGAATTTTGCAAGTGGAAGGTTATACTGTAAGGATACATACACCCTGAGTTTTTGAACTCTTGGTAGTACTGCCCCACGCGGGCGCATGCGCACCGCAGCGAGCGGCCCGGCCCAGGCCCCGCCCCGCGGCCCGCGCTGCGCATGCTGGGGGCTGGAGTCTTCTCAGAGGCCAATCCCCGCGCTCTCCGGGCGCCACCTTCCGCCCTTCGCCTCCCTGTGGATGGAGGGGGGGGTCGAGCTGCGGACCCAATGAGACAGCAATAACGTGGCAGCCGCCCGGGAGCCCGCGTCCCCACCGGCGCGTCCGCCCCGCCCCCGCGCGGACCTACCACCCGGCGCCCGGGCGGAGGGGGGCCTCGGCGCGCGCCCCTCGCTGCAGACCGCGAGCGGCCCCGAGTCCCCCCCGCGCGGTGGCCGCGCCCGCCCCCGCCCCCGCCGCCGCGCCCCACCTGCTTCCGGCCCTTGCCGCCCGGCCGCGCTCGCTCCCGCCGGTGGATGCTGCGCTTGTCGGGGCGGAACATGAAGGTGCTCTTCGCCGCCGCCCTCATCGTGGGCTCTGTCTTCTTCCTGCTGCTGCCAGGACCCTCCGTGGCCGATGAGAAAAAGAAGGGGCCCAAAGTCACGGTCAAGGTCTGGGCTCCCCTGTCCCGCCCTACTTGGCGAGGCCTGCTTTCGGCGCTGGCCTCCGGCCTCAGCTCCGCCGGCCAGCGGTGTCCGCCGCACTCACCGTCCCGCAGCTCAGGCCCTCCCTAGGCTGCTGTGGCGTGGTGACTCCTGGGCCGTCTTACCCCTTGAGACCTGAGAATGAACCAGCCCCCCCTTCTACACCCTCAACCCCCACCCTGAGCCGGGGAGGCGGCCGGAGCCCAGACGGCCAGCACTGGGGGCCTCAGAACTGTCTTTTTGCAAATACCTTGCAGTGCTGGAGAAATAGTGAAAGATTGGTCGGACCAACCCTTACTTCCCTGAAACCAGATTTTAGCCACTTCCAAACACAAAGCGTTTAAAGACAGTTTAAATTTGCATGGTGAGAGCAAACATTGTTATTCTGTAATCTATGCAGAGTGCAAACGAACATTTTTCCGAAAAAGGGTCTGGGACTTTAAATTCTCATAGGATTTTTGCCTCTACCAAAATCACTTAAGAACCACTGCTTTAAAATGTCGCTCTGTTCTCTCCCATCCTCAAGCAGTTTCTTGGACCTTCCCTTCCCTATAAAAGCCCCCCTTTTAAAGAGACTGAACTAAAAAAGGTTTTTTTCCCCCTTTAGGTGTACTTTGACCTACGAATTGGAGATGAAGATGTAGGTCGGGTGGTCTTTGGTCTTTTTGGAAAGACTGTTCCAAAAACAGTGGATAATTTTGTGGCCTTAGCTACAGGAGAAGTAAGTGGCTGATGCAAACATTGTCAGCACCGGGCAGTAGGGATGGCAGTGAGGTGAACTGCAGAATGCAGCCCACCCCGTGTGGAGGACCGATTGTTGCCTTGGGGACCCAGTATTGTCCTATTGAAGATTAAAGGGCCCAGAACTTCCAAGAGAGACTTAATCCAGGGATACAGTAGGAGATTTTAAGGAAACAACAGTGCTCCTTTAATGAAGTTAGTATTTTAACTTTCAATTGGACCAACAGGTGACCTTTTTTCTCATTCTGTGAGGGGATGTGCATTATGTGACAGGGTTATATAAAGTCTGGGAACTGCCAGGTGACACACACCTGAAATCCCAGTATGTGGGAAGCTGAGACAGCAGGATCACAGGTTCAGGGCTAGCATCAGCAACTGTATGACCCTGTTTCAAAATGAAAAATAAAAAGGGAGCTGGGTGTGGTGGCCCATGCTTGTAATCCCAGTACTTGGGAGGCTGAGACAGGAGGATCCAGGTTCGCAGGCAGTCTCAGCTACTGAGGCCCTCTGCAACTTAGTGAGACCCGGTTTCAAAATAAGAAATAAAAAATAGGGCTGGGGGTGTAGCTCGGAGGTAGAACGCCCCTGAGTTTAATCCCCAGCACCAAAAAAAAAAAAAAAGAAAGAAAAAGAAAAAGGGGCTGGGGCTGGCCATCTAGCTCAGTGGTATAATGCCCCTGGGTTAGCTGGGTGTGATGAGGCACACACACTTGTAATCCCAGTACTTTCAAGGCTGAGGAGAATTGCAGGTTCCAGGCCAGCCTCAGCAACTTAGGCTCTCAGCATCCTAGTGAAACTGTTTCCAAATAAGAAATAGGTCTGGGGGTGTATTCCGGAGGTAGAAGACTCCTGAGTTTACTCCCCAGTACTGCAAACAGGTCTGGAGATTGCATAAAAGCAGAGGAAGGAGGAGTTGGCCTTTCCTGTATCTGTGCTTGAGCCTGGCCTTTGGCCACTACTCACTCTATAGCATGTTGACCAGTGGATCTGGCCAGCATGGAACCTCTTCTGTGAGCAGGAGTTGGGGGCTGGGTTCTTGGAGAACCTATTTTATGTCCTTCTCATACCACTTTCTTGCCTTCTCATCCCTTTTTCTAGAAAGGATTTGGGTACAAAAACAGCAAATTCCATCGTGTGATCAAGGACTTCATGATCCAGGGCGGAGACTTCACCAGGGGAGACGGCACAGGAGGTAACCTCAGGTCCTCTGGGCAGAGGGATCTGTTGGTGTAACTGCCAAGTGGAGGACTGGGCTGTGCCAGGCAGACAAGGCCTCTGACCTGCTTTGACCATCTGCACCCTTCTGGGCAAAGGGCACCAGTATAGGAGGGGGCATCATGGGGGTTAGGTAGGCCTAAAACTTGGCCCTCCTCTGGGTGTAGACCTGCTGATCCAAGCCTACAGCCTGGTGACTTTTCTCCTCGTACTCTTAGGGTTAAGGGTCAGGGGTCACAGCAAATGATGATGATCACGGGTAGGTGATTCTAAGTCAGCCAGGCAAAGCTTTGTGTGCACCTTAGAAGCCCAGCAAGGGCAATAGGAGTTGTTTTCCTTCTCGCTGTCCCAGTAGAGACCACTCTGCAAAGGCCAAGCAAGTCCCACCTCTGCATTATTAGTACACACAGGACAGAAAGACAGATACCCTGACATGGGTCTCACCATACTTGGGTACCCACGCTGCTGTTCCCTCAGACTCTAGGGAGAGGGTGCCGAGGGTGTTAAGATCAGGGTGCCAGCTCCCTTTCACTTCCAGTCCCCGAAAATTCCCCTAAGACAGCCTGTAGGACTTAGGCTTTGTCCTCAAGTTGTTCACCATCAAGTAGGAAGAACTAGAAGAAACTCTAAAAGCTATATAGCAACACAAGTTTTAAGTAGTAGCTGCTAGGCATGGTGGCACACACCTGAAATTCCAGTACTTCAGAGGCTGAGAGAGGAGGATCACTGGTTCGAGGACAGTCTCACCAACTTAGTAAGACCCTATTCCAAAATAAAAAGGGCTGGAGGTATAGCACAGAGGTGGGCTGTCCCTGGGTTCAATTCCAATACCAAAAAAAAAAAAAGAAGAAGAAAGAAAGATTTAAGTAATAGCCAAAGGTAACAGTGGACGAGAAGGCACAAAGCAGAGTGTTCAATGGAATCAGACACGGTCGGGTTTGGTATAGTCTACTACCTTACTTTTTGACCTCAGGTAAATGAGTCCTTGTAGCTTCCATTTCCTCTGCAAGGGAGAGGGGTGCGTGTTGTGGGTGCTCTGAGGATGAGGCCAGATCCTTTGTGTTCATTGGTGTCTGCTCTATGGTGAATGCCCAGTAAGGTCAGTCACTGGTGATGTGCTAACAGGCAGGAGGCACCGATGCCAAGGTGACTAGTAACCAGGAGTGGCCTTGTGAGCATGAAGGGACCATGGGAGCAGGGGTTCTGGAGGGCAGAGGCAGCCAGGTTACGGAGTGAGCCCCACTTGGTTATCTGGAGGAGTGTGGCAAAGGTGGGGTGGGGAGTGGAAGTAGAGCACACACTGGGATAGAGAGAGGTCAGTTGTGACTGGGAATCTGGTCATTGTGCAGTAGGGAGTGGAGACCTGCTGAACACTTGAATGAAAAGATGGCACAATCACAGAGGGTTTGAGGAAATGATATGGCAGGATTTAGGACATGGAGCCAAGAGCTCACTGACCGCTGAGGGTTGGTGTAGAAGTCCCTCAGCAGGGTCACTTGGGTCTAAAACTCAACGGAGTGTAGCTCAGTCTTTGAGAACAAAGATTTGAGAGACAGGTTTGAATTTCAGCTCTTGGGTTTCTTGGCTGGGTGCCTTTAACCTCTCTGTCTCAGTTTTTTGTTGGTCTTGTTTTTGAGGTACTGGGGATTGAACCCAGGGGCATTCTGCCTCCAAATTATACCCCTAGCCATTTTTTATTTTTTGTTTTGAGATAGGGTCTTGCTAGGTAGCTGAGAGTCTTGCTACATTGCTAAGGCTGTCCTCAAACCTGCAATCCTCCTGTCTGAGCCTCCCAAGTACTGAGAATACAGGCATGTGCCACCATATGTGGGTGTGTTTTGAATCCAGAGACATTCTACCTCTGGGCTATATTCCCAAGCCCTTTTTTAATTTTTTTGTTTGGAAACGGGGTCTTACTAGGTTGCTGAGGCTGGTCTTGAACTTATAGGCCTCCTCTCAGCCTCTCAAGTACTAGGATTACAGGTGTGTGACACCATGCCTGGCTTCAGTTTTTTCATTTTTAAAATAGTTATTAGCTAGCCGGGCGTGGTGGCACACGCTTGTAATCCCAGCATTCGGGAGGCTGAGACCTGAGGATCCGGGTTCGCGGCCAGCCTCAGCTACCCAGTGAGGCACCCCGCAACTTAGTGAGACTCGGTTTCAAAATAAAGAATAAAAAATAGGGCTGGGGGTGTAGCTTGGAGGTAGAATGCCCCCGAGTTCAACCCCCAGTACCGCAAAAAAAAAAAAAAAAAAAAAAAAGAAAATAGTTATTAGCTCCTGCCTCGTGAAGTGGGTAGTTATATGTGTAAAATGTTTGAAGCAGTGGTGTAGCATGCCCTGTCGGTGCTCTGGGCATTCGCTATTATGGCAGTGAGGGTGGCACGAATGGAAAGGAAGGACAAAATACACTGAGGATAGAAACAACATTAAGCAGTGTGCAGAGGAAAAGTCATCAAAAGAATATCTGAAGCCGGGCCTGGTGGCGCATGCCTATAATCCCAGTACTTGGGAAGCTGAAACAGGAGGATCGAAGGTTCAAGGTCAGCCTCAGCAACTTAGCAAGACTGTTTAAAAATAAAAAGGGCTGGGAATGTAACTTGGAGGTGGAATGCCCCTGGGTTCAATCCCTAGTGCCAGAAAAAGAATAACTAAACTCGGGAGGGAGAGATGATATTTGTTGGGTTTGAAGGGGAAAACTATCCTAAAGGTTTGGAGCTCCTTGTATCTTGGGAAAGTG
Source organism: Graphiurus murinus (assembly GCA_004027655.1). Lineage (NCBI taxonomy): Eukaryota > Metazoa > Chordata > Mammalia > Rodentia > Gliridae > Graphiurus > Graphiurus murinus. The sequence goes on along the minus strand of PVLC010015492.1, from coordinate 15,934 downwards.
ATTGGAGATAAGGAAGTAGGTTTGGGGATTTTCTGGATAGCAAGAATTGAAATCCCACAGTTGGTTGAGACTTACAAAGAGGATCCTCAAGTGGAAGCACCCCATCCAGGAGTCCCCACAGGATAGCAGCAGGCTAGTCCTGCTTGGTGTGAGAGAGAGGTGGGACACCTACCCGCACAGCCCCATCCCATCGGCCAGTCTAGCCATTCTTGGGTTTTGGTCTTCCTGCTACACAGTCTACATCTCCCTGGTCAGCCCCAGTCTAGGGCAGTTTCCCAGCGTGGTTCCATCTTGTGGAACAGCAGGGTGAATGTAGATACACTGAGAATGAAGAGAGGTGGTTGTGTGCAAATGAGAGGTGCCTGGGTGTCTCAGGGCCTGGAGTCCGGTGATGCATGGTGAGAGAGAACACAGGGCTCCCGTGTTCCTCCTGGAACCGTGTTTGGAACTGGGGTCTTGGAAGTAGTGTTGAGATCTGTGCTCTTAAGCCGGGCCTGGTGGCGCACGCTTGTAATCCCAGCATTTTGGAGGCTGAGACTGGAGGATCCAGATTTGAGGCCAGCCTCAGCTACTTAGTGAGGCACTCCGCAACTTAGTGAGACCTTGTTTCAAAATAAAGAATAAAAAATAGGGCTGGGGGTGTAGCTCGGAGGTAGAATGCCCCTGAGTTCAATCCCCAGCACTGCAAAAAAAAAAAAAAAAAAAAAAAAATCTGTGCTCTTGGCTTTTTCACATACCCTGGCCCCAAGCCCCGCATGGATAGACACATTGCATATATTCTTAAGCACCTTTTATTTATTTATTTTGCGGTACTGGGGGTTGAACTCAGGGGCATTTTACCTCCGAGCTATACCCCCAGCCCTATTTTTTATTCTTTATTTTGAAACTGGGTCTCACTAAGTTGCGGAGTGCCTCACTAAGTAGCTGAGGATGGCCTCGAACCCGGATCCTCCAGTCTCAGCCTCCCGAATGCTGGGATTACAAGTGTGTGCCACCACGCCCGGCAGCACCTTTCATTTTATGCTCATTCTTTGATAAGAAGCTCCTCTGACTCCCCAGGACCCAAATGGCAGTCCCTGTCTTTTGTTCCCTCCTGCCCCTCCATCTCATCTGTGTCCTGTTTTTGCCTTACAGCTGCACCTTGCCTGCCTTATATGTTCTTAGGAAGACAAGAATAATATGTGCCTTAGTTAAAAGCCTTAAAGTAATTCCTCCTGTGAGCTCTCCACTAAATCAGCCTGGCCCAATGTCACACTTGGCATAGTTTGACTCTAAGGCCAGAGGATAGGAAAGGAAGGGGCAGCTTTTATGTCTTTGTGCACCTCTCAAGCCCAGCCTGACACAGAAAAGGTTGAGCCTTTGAATCTTCACCCCAGAAATATGCCTGGTTTGGGCCAACCCAAGTCCCCAACCTACTCTCTCTCCTCCCAGGAAAGAGCATCTACGGTGAGCGCTTTCCCGATGAGAACTTCAAGCTGAAACACTACGGGCCTGGCTGGGTGAGCATGGCCAACGCGGGCAAAGACACCAATGGCTCCCAGTTCTTCATCACTACCGTCAAAACGGCCTGGCTAGACGGCAAGCATGTAGTGTTTGGCAAAGTTCTAGAGGGCATGGTGAGTTCTGGGGGCGGGGACTAATCCTGGCAGTCCTCACCACGGATCTTGGGGTAGAGGCTTGGAATATTTCATCCCATTCCCACAAGAACCTAAGCCACAGATTCAGACCAGTGCTCATGTCTCCTAACCTTGGGGGAATCCAGAATAAACAGCCTGGCTAGGTGCTGTTACATGTGCCTATGGTCCCAGCTGCTTAGGAGGCTGAGGCAGGAGGGAGAATCCTGTGAGCCCAGGAGTTTGAGGCCAGCCTGGGAAACATAGTAACACCTCATCTTAAAAAAAGAAAAATATAGCTGGTCATGGTGGTACACGCTTGTAATCCTAGTACTTGGGAGGCTAAGACTGAAGGATCCGGGTTTGCAGCCAGCCTCAGCTACTTACTGAGGCTTTCTGCAACTTAGTGAGACCCTGTATCAAAATAAAGAATATAGCCGGGCGTGGTGGCGCACACTTGTAATCCCAGCATTTGGGAGGCTGAGACCGAAGGATCCGGGTTCGCGGCCAGCCTCAGCTACCTAGTGAGGAACTCAGCAACTTAGTGAGACCCGGTTTCAAAATAAAGAATAAAGCCGGGCGTGGTGGCGCACGCTTGTAATCCCAGCATTCGGGAGGCTGAGACCAGAGGATCCGGGTTCGAGGCTAGCCTCAACTACCTAGTGAGGCACTCCGCAACTTAGTGAGACTCGGTTTCAAAATAAAGAATAAAAAATAGGGCTGGGGGTGTCGCTCGGAGGTAGAATGCCCCTGAGTTCAATCCCCAGTACCGCAAAAAATAAATAAATAAATAAATAAATAAATAAATAAATAAATAAAAATAAAGAATATAAAATAGGGCTGGGGGGTGTAGCTCGGAGTTAGAATGCCCCCAGGTTCCATCTCCAGTATTGGAAAAAAAAAAAAATTTTGGGTGCCTCAGCTGGGTGTGGTGGCACACCTGTAATCCCAGGCTAAATAAGGAGAATCACAAGTTCAAGGCCAGCCTCGGCAATTTAGCAAGACCCTAGTTCAAAATAAAAAGGGATGAGAGTGTAACTCAAGAGTTCAAACCCCAGCACCAAAAAAAAAAAAGCTTGTGGGTGGGTTTCAGCCTGCCTGACCCATTGTGCCATCCTGTTTGCACCTTTCTTTCCCAGGAAGTGGTGCGGAAGGTGGAGAGCACCAAGACAGATAGTCGGGACAAGCCCCTGAAGGATGTGATCATTGCAGACTGTGGCAAGATTGAGGTGGAGAAGCCCTTTGCCATCGCCAAGGAGTAGGGCCCCAGGGAGCATGTCCCAGTAAGCAACCATCCAGGCAGGCCCTGTTGCCCCCATAGGGTGGAAGTAGTCCAACACCCTGACATGGGGCTTCGTGCTGCACCGGCCCTAGTGCTGGCACCTGGTGGAGCGGACCCACTCCCCTCACATTCCATGGGCCCAATTTTGTACCAAACATCAATGCTGAACAATAAAAAAGAGTTGTTTTTTTATAACCTGTGTATGGGCTGGGTTTTTGCATCCCAACATGTCTGGGACTCTCCTGTGGTGGTGGTGGATGCGGCTTTCCTCAGGCTCCTGCCTGAACTTGTACCCAGATTTTTCCACAAAAAGGCAAGCGGGCAGGAGCTTTCTCCTGACCTCTGAACTTTGCCAGTTGCTGCCTTCTGGTCTAGGTTAAGAAATAACGCCTGTTCCTTCTCATACCTCCATACTGACTTCTCCATTTATTCCTCAACTCTTCAGCCCTGCCGTGGCCCCTTGGCTTTAAGAGCCCCTGAGTTCTATCACCCCCAGCTGCCAGTCCAAGTGAGTCCAGAGCCTGGAGAAGTCCTGGGTCCAGGCCAAGGGAGGGCCCACCCCTGGTTCCTTAATCTGGAGCATACAGGACTGAGGCACGTGACCATCCTGACAGGCGGCCCAAAGGATTCTGTTCTGATCAGGACATTGGTGGCAGAGGAGCAGGTTAACAGTCCACCTTTGGCTGAGCAGATGCTGGGCTAGCACTGAATCCGTAGAGGCCCTGGAGTACACCATTCACCACCATGTCCGGCAGAGGTTCTGGGATAGAAGGAAAATGCAGAGGGGTGGGGGCATGAGGTGAGGAGTTCTATGAGAAGGGACTGCAGCTCCCTAAACTTTTGCCACAGGCTCAGCCACTGGCGGGATTAGGAATCCCTGTCAAAGCAGCCAATAACAGCTGAGGAATGCAGATCAGGGGAGCCAGGTTTGTTTCACTAGTGTCCATGAAGCAGGATACAGGGTTACAGGAATAGTTTGTGGCCTCAAAGGAGAGCAGTAGGAGGTAGATGCTGCCGTGGGGGGGGGGGAGGGTTCTGGGAGCTGAGAAATAGTCTGTCCACCACCCACCCTGATACCCAAGCCCTAAATACTAGCAGGTTAGAGGCACCTCACCTGGGGAAGGGGTGGAAATGTATGGATCCACGCAGAAGTTGATGACAGGTCGGTGATGAAGCTGTGAGCTGGGGGAAAAGAGACTCATGGGTTTGGGGAAGGGGAAGGGCAAAATCCTGCATGGGGTGGAGATGAAGAACTGAGATCACCAGGGACCACAAAGGAAAAGGTGACAGGGAAGTGGATTCAGGAGGCACCAACAGGAAACGGACCACTGACAGGCCAGAGGCTGCAGGCCCACCTCCTAGCCTGTGGCCACTAGGGGGCAGTAGGAGGCAGGCACAGGCCAGGGCTTTGACTTGCCTGCTGTAGCTAGGCAGGAATTCCCCCAGGGTGCTGAAAAGAAGAGAGGCACTGTAAGCTGCCTGGGGATGCACAGAAGCCCAGAACTTCATGTCCCAGGGGACCACTGCTTCTATTTGTAACAAGCTCAGTTCCGGAGGCAGAGGCAGCTGGGGTAACCAAAGATGTCCCCCAAACAGCCCCTCCACCAGGGTCAAGAAAACTGATGACAGAGGTCAGATGTGTGAAGGAAAAGGGCTTGCTCGCCCAAACCTTTCCTCACCTGGTTGCTTCTGAGGCCCCTGTTCCCCCAACACTGGCCCTCCTTACCCCCAGCTGCTAGCCTTAGGGTCTGTGGGGAAGTGCCGAAGTCTCAGGAATTCCAGTAACTCCTTGGGCACATCCTGGTTCAGGTATAGGATGCCCTAGAGAGGACAGAGGAAACCTATAATCAGACCCAGCTACTAATTTGCACAACCTAGTGCAAATGAAAATGTGAGGCCCTGTGTTCCAAAATAAGAATTTCAAGGCAGCAAGAGCACAGTGGAGCTCTTCTGAGTGTTGGTTTCTGTGTGTCTGCACAGGCTGTAGCCTGATGAAGTGGCTTCACCTGTAACCCCACATTACTATTGAGGGGAAGAACCCCCACCCTGTAAGGCACATCAGGACAGCACAGGACCTAACCTGGAAGGGAACTAGCATTCATTGAGCTGGGACCACCTGCTTCCTGGTTGCCTCATTCAATCATTTTAACAATCTAGAAGGATTTTGGACTCATTACTTTCAGAAGATTGTGCCTTGGGATGGTGAATGATGTCCCCAAGTTGTGGGGGGCTTCCCATACCCCCCACACCTCTCTGGGTCACATCCTTGGGAGGGGCAAGCGATTGTGCCCTCTCCCACACCTGGATATAGGCCTCCAATCCCTGCCGGCGCTGTTCCAATCCTCTAGTCCTCCAGTTGGGCAGGCGTTTCGATGGGAAGTCGGGCACTTTGTACAGTTTCTTGATCTGCCAGAGGTTAAGAGGTGCAATCACAGTATCGCAACAGAGCCCTCCAGCCGGCTTCACCTTGGCCAAGAGTCCTCCCTAGACCTCCCCGCAGCCCTCTTCTGCCCGGACAGACACTGGTGAATGGTTGGGACAGGGGTGAGGGCTACCCGAGGACCAGCCGGGCATGCAGGGGGAAGGTCAGTGCAGCCCGTGGGGAGTATGCCTACGATCTGTGGCCTCCAGAGTCTAGGGCAGTATTGACTGGTGGAGGACTGGGCTGGGGTCAGCCGGTGTCCGCAGCCTCACCCGCTTGTGCAGAGCGTGGAACTCGCTGTAGCGCCTTGGCACGGTGTGTCTGCGCCCGCTGCACAGCACCTCCACTCGGAACACCTGGCGGGCGGAGGTGCACGTGAAGCCCCTCGGGAGGACGCGGCAGCCCCACCCCCGGCGTCGTTCCCACCCTCTCGCGCCCAAAGGCACAAAGCGGATTCGGAGCGCCGACGCTCTCCCGGGAACCTCCAGCTCTCCCGCACACCTGAGTGAAAAAGCTGGCGGATCCGCCCTCCTGCTCCAGGCGGTCCTTACCCACATCACGGTCCCGGAGGCTGGCAAAACCAAGCACTCCGAAACCCTCGCGACGGGACGTCCCTGAACGGCCTGGCCAGCTGCATTCAGACACCCCGGGTGAGGGACGATGGGTCCCCACGGCGCTCAGCGCGGGGAAATTCGGCGGGTCCCCGCGCCCCTCCCTGTCCAGTGGCCCTGCTCACCATGTGGCCTTTCTCTGGACTCTGCCGGGGCCCCTCGGCCTCGGGCCCCACCGACGGGATGTGAACTTCCAGCATCCGCGCGCCAGCCGGGACTGCTGCTCCTCCCGGGCGCCGCTCGGAGGCCGAACTCCCGGGGAGCTCTAAGCGGGACCCGCGCCGCCGCCCCGCCCCCCGGTCCCAGGCCCCGCCCCCGGTCCCAGGCCCCGCCCCCGCCCCCGCCCCGCCCCAGGCGTTCCCGGCGCGGAGAGGTCCCGAGCCGCGGAGATTAGGCGGGGCGCGGGGTGGTGGTCCCGAACACCGCTCCTTGGGTCTATTGGGGCCGCAGCGGAGAGGGAGGAACGCTCGACCGAGAGTCATCCGTTTGTCAAACATTTATTGAACGCCAGGTATGCGGGCGAGCCAAAATTTCACCTGTTCTTTGTTGAGTGCCTACTAAGGACTAAGGCTGGTGGCGCCTGGCGTGGGCCGAGGCGGGGCTCGTCTCCCCGAGGACTAACACTTTTCTCAGAACTTTCCTCCCCTGGGACCAGGCCGCCCCAGGTCCTTCCCTCCTTTCAGCCTGGCCCCTGGGAACTCGGCTTGGAGACTCCAGCTTAGGCCATGCCTGGGTAAGGCTTGGATCCAGTCTGGTCATTTGTTTTTGTGGTACTGGGGCTTGAACCCTGGGGGCACTCTACTATGAGCTACAATCCCAGTCCTTTTTATTTTTATTTATTTATTTGTATGATACTGGGGACTGAACCCAGAGGCATTTTATCTTTGAGCTACACCCCCAGCCCAATTTTATTTCTTATTTGGAAACAGGGTCTCACTAGGTTGACGAGTCTGGCTACTTGCTGAGGCTGTCCTCAAACCTGTGATCCTCCTGTCTCAGCCTCCCAAGTACTGGGAGTACAAGCATGCTCTCCACCAGGCCTGGTTTGTGTCAGGATTTTTTATTTATTTGTTTGCTTATATATTTTTGTGGTACTGAGGATAGAGCCCAGGGGCATTCTACCTCTGAGCTACATCCCCAGCCCTATTTTATTCCTTATTTTGAAATAGGGTCTCACTGAAAAAATAGGTCTGGGCATGGAGCTTGGAGGTAGAATGTCCCTGCATGCAATCCCCAGTACCGAAAAAGAGAAAAAAAAGAAAGAAACAGGGTGTCACTAAGTTGCTGGTGCTGGCCACCAACCTGCGACCCTCCTGTCTCAGCCTCCAAAGTACTGTACTGGGATTACAAGTGTCTGCACCACCACGATGCTTGGATTTTGTGTCAGGATTTTAATCCAGAATTCTCTCACTGCATGTGTTGGAAAGGGCTTCTGCTCTCCATCTTAGCCCACACCCCACAGCAAGAGATCTGCCATCATTCAGCAGCACCCTGGCAAGTCTTATTTCCCACTGACTCTGCCACAAAGGCCCTGTGAGATCAAGAAGGGAGGACGTGCCTTTCAAGAGCTCACACCTGGTGGGAGGCCTTGTGAGGGCAGGAAGCAGAGTGCCTGTCTTAAGGGCTGGGTTGGGAAATTTACCATTATTATTATTATTATTATTATTATTATTATTATTATTATTTTTTAGGTACTAGGGATTGATCTCAGGTGCATTCTACCTCCAAGCTATATCCCTAGCCCTATTTTTTATTCTTTATTTTGTTGTTTGTTTGGTTTTTTTTGCGGCACTGGGGGTTGAACTCAGGGGCATTCTACCTTCGAGCTATACCCTCAGCCCTATTTTTTATTCTTTATTTTGAAACAGGGTCTCACTAGGTTGCGGAGTGCCTCATAGGTAGGTGAGGCTGGCCTCGAACCCAGATCCTCCGGTCTCAGCCTCCCAAATGCTGGGATTATAAGCGTGTGCCACCACGCCCGGCTACTCCTCTCTTATTAGTGCAGAGGTGCTGCTGAGCTGGAGCACATCTCCATTCCCAGTCCTGCCCACAGAGAGGGGCTCAGAGGATGAATCCAAAGAGGGCAAGCAGGCCTCACCAATACTATGTCCCACAGTTCTTCCTCCAAATTCCATCCCATAGGGGCCTTAGAATCAGGAAGCTGAAACTCCCTGCATCCTGGTGTGGTCCCCTGGAAGGGAAATGACCAAAAGTAACGAGAAGTGTTGTGGTTTCATTTCTACCCTGGCTTTCTGGGGCACCGTCATTCAGGGCCCCAATTCTCCTTGACCTAGAGGCCTCCACAATACCTACTGTTCAGGGCACCCATTCTAGTGACCTCCTACTCCTCTGTTTCTGGACCTCCCTGCTTGTCCTTGTCTCTCTCCCCAGTCCATATAAGGTCCATTCTCTACCCTCCAACACAAATTGTCAGCAAAGCATCTGCTTTCCCACTGCACTTAAAACTTACTCTCCTAGCCGGGCGTGGTGGCGCACGCTTGTAATCCCAGCATTCGGGAGGCTGAGACAGGAGGATCCAGGTTCGCGGCCAGCCTCAGCTACCTAGTGAGGCACTCCGCAACTTAGTGAGACTCGGTTTCAAAATAAAGAATAAAAAATGGGGCTGGGGGTATAGCTCGGAGGTAGAATGCCCCTGAGTTCAATCCCCAGTACTGCCAAAACAAAAAACAAACAAAAAAAAAACAACTTACTCTCCTGCCAGGTGTGGTGGTGCATGCTTGGAATCCCAGCTGAGACCGGAGGATTTGGGTTCGCGGCCAGCCTCAGCTACCTAGTCAGGCACTCCACAACTTAGTGAGACTCAGTTTCAAAATAAAGAATGAAAAATAGGGCTGGGGGTATAGCTTGGAGGTAGAATGCCCCTGAGTTCAATCCCCAGTACCGCAAAAAAACCTTACTCTCCTTACCACAGTCTACAAATGACTGCAGTCTCCATCTCCCCTCTTTTCCTCTTTCTCATGCACCAGCCCCCAACTACAGTGACCTCCCAATTTTTCAAATCTGACAAGATCTAGCCGGGTGTGGTGGCGCACGCTTGTAATCCCAGCATTCGGGAGGCTGAGACCGGAGGATCCGGGTTCGAGGCCAGCCTCAGCTACCTAGTGAGGCACTCTGCAACTTAGTGAGACCCGGTTTCAAAATAAAGAATTAAAAAATAGGGCTGGGGATATAGATCGGAGGTAGAATGCCCCTGAGTTCAATCCCCAGT
>PVLC010015491.1:0-37283 GCA_004027655.1 Graphiurus murinus | reverse complement strand
TTTTTTTTTTTTTTTTTGCGGTACTGGGGATTGAACTCAGGGGCATTCTACCTCTGAGCTATACCCCCAGCCCTATTTTTTATTCTTTATTTTGAAACAGGGTCTCACTAAGTTGCAGAGTGCCTCACTAAATAGCTGAGGCTGGCCTTGAACCCTGATTTTCCAGTCTCAGCCTCCCAAATGCTGGGATTACAAGCATGCGCCACCACACCCCGCTAGCATTCTACTTCTGAGTGACACCCTCAGCCCTTTTTTTTATTCTTTATTTTGAAACAGGGACTCACTAAGTTTCAGAGGGTCTCACTAGCCAAGACTGACCACGAACCTGCCATCCTCCTGTCTCAGCCTCTCAAGTACTGGGATTACAAGTGTGTCACCACACCTGGCAAGGTTCTCTATATTCTGATGGTCATGTAGTTTGATATTGCATAATGTAGTTATACTCCAAAAATATCATGTACAATCTAAACTGTTGGGTTGAATTTGCCAGATTACTGTATCAGAGGAACCAAATGTTAGATTGGTTGCATGAACTTCAAACAAGACTGTAAGGATACATAGGGGAGTAAGGAGGGAGGCTCACTGACAGGTCAGAGGCCAGAAGTGCATCTCCACTTAGACAGAGTACCTATGGTTCACCATCTCCTTCCCTTCTCCCTCCCCTCCTCTGCTTCTCCTCTTCCTTCTCTTCCTCTCCTTCCCCCTTCTTTTTTGGTTGCACTGGAGATTGAACCCAAAGCCATACCTTCAGTCCTATTTTATTTTGAAACAAGGTCTTGCTAGGTTGCTGAGGCTGGCTGTAATTCTGTGATCCCTCTATATCAGCCTCACAAGCACTGGGATTACAGACGTGCGCCACCATGCCTGGCTTTCCTGTGATTCTTGGTTTCGTTAAATAGTCATAATTGACAATAAGAGAAATTGATTGCCCTTTTGTTCAGCAGCATTTTTAAAAATCTTTGTGATGTTGGGGATCAAATTCCAGTCTCCCATTAGTGAGGCTTTCAGGAATGGGAGGAGATTGAGAGAAAAAAGCAATTCTCTGGTCAGAAAATTCAGTCTTGGTTGGCAGGACGATGTATAAGTGGAAAAGGAGGTAATTAGCTTGAACAAAAAATAGGCAGGGGTGTGAAAGTCAACAGTGAGAGCAGTCTTCAGAGATAACTTTGATACCTGTCACTTGTGGAAAAAGCTTTGATTTCCTCCTAGTTTTACAGATACACTTGGAGTGAGTGGGTAGACATACAGACAGGAAAGTTTGGAGACAATAGGAAGACTTTTGCAGTATCAGAACCCCATTTAAATATGAAATGGAGCTGTGACTTGAATTACCAATGTTTCAAAACCCCCAAGGTTATACTATAGAAGACATTTAAATTTTAAGTAGATGGTTAGGAAAAATGGGCCTTGCTGTCCTTCCAACCATGAGTGTTTGACTTTTAGAATGATTCTTCGCTCAGCTGAGAAGAAAAGGGATTCAGAAGGATTGTAAGCTATTTGGGAAAACCATTTGTGTATTCCTTTAAATAACCTGTGGTTTTTACTAACTGCCATGCCCCATACATCTGAAAATCTAAATTTCTTGTCCCAGTATTAAATCTAATTCTTCACTTGACATTGAATGTTTAGGAAAGGCTACAAAAATAAGAGTCCACCTCTCTTTCTCTCTTCTTTTCTCTTTTTCTTTCTCTCTCTCTTTCTTTTGTTTTCTTTTTCCTTTTCTTTTCAGTATTAGGGATTGAACCCAGGGGCATTCTGTATCTGAGCTATACATCTAATCCTTTGCTAAAAATTATTTATTTATTTATTTTTGTGGTACTGGGGATTGAACTCAGGGGCATTTTACCTTTGAGGTACACCCTCAGCCCTGTTTGTTTTTTATTTTGAAACAGGATCTCGTTTAGTTGTGGAAGACCTCACTAAGTAGCTGAGGCTGACCACAAGTGACCTGTCTCCCAGCTACTAGGATTATAGGCATGCTCCACCATACCCGGCTTAAAATTTTGAAACAGGGTCTCACTAAGTTGCTGAGACTTACCAAGCCTCTGATTACTGGTGTGTGCTATCATGCCTGACCATCTCTTTTCTATTTCCACTGGTTACAGCTTTTCTATGCCTATAAATACAAAAATCTCTGCTTTCTCTCCCGGTGTGTGTGTGTGTGTGTGTGTGTGTGTGTGTGTGTGTGTGTGCGCGTGCATGTGTGTGCGCGTGCGTGCGCGCTATACTTTTAACAGGCAAACACAAGTTCTCCAGATAAACCTAACATTGTGAAAATTTTAATGTAGTGAGGTTGTGCAAAAATAGGTATGCAAAATAGTATACCAATATATAAAATTACATGAAGATGTTCCAGTTATTTTAAAGGAGATAGAGAATTAGAGTCTTGTAGGTAGAAGATTATTTTCTTACATGGTAAACACGAGTTTGTGAAGGTACTGATGATGAAGCATATTTCTTATCAGGGATCAGTTACGATTGAGGTATGTGCCACTCATTTTTTTTTTTTTTTTTTTGCAGTACTGGGGATTGAACTCAGGGGCATTATACCTCCGAGCTATACCCTCAGCCCTATTTTTTATTCTTTATTTTGAAACCGAGTCTCACTAAGTTGCGGAGTGCCTCACTAGGTAGCTGAGGCTGGCCCCGAACTCAGATCCTCCGGTCTCAGCCTCCCGAATGCTGGGATTACAAGCGTGCGCCACCATGCCCGGCTTGTGCCACTCATTTGTATAGTTGGATTAAGGTCTTACGTTTCTTTGGCCTTTGTAAAAAAAAAAAAAAAAAAAAATTGTTCTTTTGACTGACCACATTTGTTTGAAAATATGTTGGCATTTCATTTTATGAGTAGTATGTGTAACAGTTAAATATACAGGCCTAGTGAGGTAGATGAGTAGTGCAGTGGTAAAGCAATTGCCTAACATGCCAAATCCCTGGGTTCAATTCCCAGCCCTGGGGCAGGTGAGGGGAGTGCATACCTAGAGCCTGGCTGTGTTTAAATTATAATGGTGGTGCCAGGCATGGTGTTGCATGCCTGTAATCTCCCAGTACTTGGGAGGCTGAGGCAGGAAGATCATAAGTTCAAGGCCAGCCTCAGCAATGTAGTGAGGCCCTCTGTAACTTAGTGAAACTCTGTTTCAAAAAAAAATTAAATTAAAGAGCCAGGTGTAGTGGCTCACACTTGTAATTCCAGTACTTGGGAGGTTGAGACAGGAGGTCATAGGTTCAAAACCAGCCTCAGGTACTTAGTGAGGCCCTCTGCAACTTTGTGAGACCCTGTTTCAAAAAATAAAAATAGAGCCGGGCGTGGTGGCTCACGCTTGTAATCCCAGCATTCGGGAGGCTGAGACCGGAGGATCCGGGTTCGCGGCCAGCCTCAGCTACCTAGTGAGGCACTCTGCAACGTAGTGAGACTCGGTTTCAAAATAAAGAATAAAAAAAAATAGGGCTGGGGGTACAGCTCGGAGGTAGAAAGCCCCTGAGTTCAATCCACAGCACCGAAAAAATAAATAAATAAATAAATAAATAAAGATAGGTCCGGAGGTATAGTTTGGAGGAAGAATGCCCTTGTTTTCAATCCAACCACACACACACACACACACACACACAATAATAATAATAAATAAAAGAGGGCTGAGGTATAGCTCAGAGGTAGAATGCCCCTGGGTTCAATCCTTGGTACCACCAAACAACAGCAATAAAAATATATATATGTATGTGTATATAATAGTGGACCTTCAAGCCGGGCGTGGTGGCGCACGCTTGTAATCCCAGCATTCGGGAGGCTGAGACCGGAGGATCCGGGTTCGCGGCCAGCCTCAGCTACCTAGTGAGGCACTCCGCAACTTAGTGAGACCCGGTTTCAAAATAAAGAATAAAAAATAGGGATGGGGGTATAGCTCGGAGGTAGAATGCCCCTGAGTTCAATCCCCAGTACCGCAAAAAAAAAAAAAAAAAAAAAAAAAATAGTGGACCTTCAGCAAGTTACTTAATTTCCCTGACCTATAATTTCTGCATATAACTAATGGGCTATTAATAATGGTACTTGACTTAGAGATTTGCTCTGAGGATGACTTAACATTTGTATGTAAAGTGCTTCAGTTGGTGTCTGTTATCTAGTAAGTGTCATGATTGTTTAATGTTCCTACATACGTTTCTACCTAGCTTCAAAGTTAAAATCTTAGTGTATAAAAATTATTATGTCAATATTACCACAAATTCTTTGTTTCATTGGCTCAGTTTTTTGTTAATGCTGGTTTTATATCACTTGGAAGTCGCCTTGAATCAAATAAAACCTCAGTTATTCTGGACTAGCTCGTCAAGAATTCTATTAGAATAATTGGAAAATAGTGGTAAGAAAATTCTTTACATGTAATAGATGAAAACAGTGGGAACGCTTTATTAAAAAATTTCTTCTCCTCTTAGCCAGGCCTGGTGACACACGCTTATAATTCCAGTACTTGGGAGACTGAGACAGGAGGATCACCTGTTCGAAGCCAGCCTCAGCTACTTAGGCCCTCTGCAACTCAGCCAGACCCTGTTTTATTTATTTATTTTTAATTAATTAATTAATTAATTAATTATTTTTTTTGCGGTACTGGGGATTGAACTCAGGGGCTTTCTACCTCTGAGCTATACCCCCAGCTCTATTTTTTATTCTTTATTTTTGAAACCGAGTCTCACTAAGTTGCGGAGTGCCTCACTAGGTTGCTGAGGCTGGCCACGAAGCCGGATCCTCCAGTCTCAGCCTCCCGAATGCTGGGATTACAAGCGTGCGCCACCACGCCCGGCTTCCAGACCCTGTTTTAAACTAAAAAAATAAAAATAGGGCTAGGGATATAGCTCTGAGGTAGAATTGCCCTGGGATCAATCCCATTTTACACACACACACACACACACACACACACACACACACAATTAATTTCTTCTCCCCTTGCTGCCCCATAATATGAAGTGTCTTCAGGTGGTTAAATGTGTGCTCTGCCATAATCTGATGGTAATATTACCAGTGTAGATGATCACCTGTCTATTTGATATTCTTCTTGTTTTGGCTGCCCCCTAGAGTGGATAGAAAAAGATCTCTCAGAATGAATCTTGTTATCCACTGTGCCTGACATCTAGAAATGTTCAGTAAGTTGAGCTTATGGATGACTCTCCTCTCCTAGGCCTGTAACATTTCTGTGGCTCCTGGTACATTAACTTCATTATAAAAATTCTTAAGTGCATCCTGGAAAACTGTTAACAATTCACATACATTTATATATATAGATTGTATTTGCTGTGTAATTAAGAGATGTACAGTCTAGTAATGGGTGGTTTACTCCTTCAGTGTTCCTATTTGTAGATGACAAAATTATTATGCCTGTGACCACAACTGTGTCAGTGGACATACCTAGCAAACTGCTCCTGTAGTTGTGGCCCATCCAAGGTTCCTGGGATATCAACTTTGCCTCTTGTGCTTCCTTTCATCTCTGTCAACTCCTCTGTGGCCTTCCCCAGTGGACTCCCCCATTCACTCCATTCTCTTGTTAGACCTGTGTGTTCCTTTTCTGTGACTCACTCTTGAGGGCTTCCTTTTGCTCTGGGGTATGAAAATTGAATGGGGACGAGCAGTGGATACTAGATCACTGTTCTCTCATTTTAGCACAAGATGAAAAGTTACTTATATATCTGGGGTATCTTGATGCTTAAGAGTAGGACAGATTAAGACCTGAATGGGCCAAAGATCAAAGTTTGGCTTGATTTGGACCAGTAGGAACAGGCAGGTCTGGAATTGTGAAATAATTCAGGAGATCTTGGGAGCTAGGCTACATTTTAAGATCATTATTGTAGCTCTCCATTTTAGAGCTACACCTGGCCTCTTCCATGCCTGCCCAATGTAGTTGAAAAGAACAAGTTTCTATCATGTAGAGTCTGATATATAGTGACAAGTTTAATTATTTCTTAGAACTTTTATACACTTCAAAATAAAAAATGATACTTTTGTTTTTAACTCTGACCCCATTCATGACAGAGAATAAATTGTAGAGAAGTTAGATAATGCTGATCATATAATAGGCCTCATATTTTTGGCTTTGAGAACCAAAAATAGGAATTAGTAGTCCCAACTGTACTTGTGCCACTAAGCAGACACTTTCTTTTAAGCTGTTATAACTGATGGCTACTGTTAGGTGGTTTTTTTTTTTTTTATTTGGTGGGGGGGGGGGCTAGGTTTATTTTATTTTATTTTTTTACTCTAGGTTTATTTTTAATTAATCGTGATTAAAGCTTTGTTTCCATGTGTGTTTGAATTCTCAAGTGGAGAATTGTCATTCTGATTTTCTAGTCTTCTTTCTTCTCCTGTTATTACTAAATAGAAAGATTTTTGTTGAGCTGCATGCTATGTCCTACCCCTTCCTACTGATCTGTAAGCTTTTCCATTGGCTTTCTTTCTGTTTCCTGCTGCTTTCTTGCTTCATAATTGAAGGGAGGATTCAGACCCATCCAGGTAACAAACTACTGGTTCTGCATGGCCTCTTTATTACTCTGTCCTCTTATTATATACTACAATGCAGTTGATTATTTGCTGCTGAATAAATACATTCAAGTTGGGGATATACTGTTAGCATATTGTTTCATGGCTTTTAAACTTGCAGTGAGAACTATAAATAACTATAGGTTCTAGTTGCCATTTGTGAGATTTGAGCCCTGCTCATTCTAGACCATGTATAGTCCTGGCTAGATTCTCCACTTTCATTGCAAACTGTTCTAGAAAGCAAAATTGGGTTCAGGTTAGAATGGGGTTGTGCCACTTTTTTGAAAAAGAAGGCTTACTAGTTCAGCACATGATAACTCTGTAGATGGTTTTAATTTAGCTTGAATGAGCTGAGAGGAAAATCTTTGTGTTCAGGTCTAAGACTGTAGCTCAGTGGCAGAGCACTTGCCTAGCATGTATGAGGCCCTGAATTCGACCCCCAGCACTGGAGGAAAAAACAAAACAAAATCCAGAAAAGTTTTATGTTTAGAGACATTTCTTTTTCTTCTTAATATATTATAAATGACTTGTGTAGTAGTTTTGTTAGGGGGATACTTTTAATTTTTTTAATGAGCTAATTATGAACCACCTACTATGAAACAGTTTATACTTTTATACAGCAGAACAACTGCTAAAGAATCATCAGCTACCACTTTTGTTATGTTTATTATACATTTAAAAACTAATAATTATGGAGTAGCCTTTTAAAATAGCTGAGTCTTAAAAGTCGAGACAGCCTTACTGTTTCAAATATGTGAAGACATTGATCATAACTCTAAGGAAGTTCACAATAGTAAAATGTATATATTATTCTTTGTTAAAATTTTTTTTTCCTCTCCCCTCCCCAGTTTTTCCAGAGGCCTCAAATACAGCCTCCTAGAGCCACCATCCCGAACAGCAGTCCTTCCATTCGTCCTGGTGCGCAGACACCCACTGCAGTGTATCAGGCCAATCAGCACATCATGATGGTTAACCATCTGCCCATGCCGTACCCAGTGCCCCAAGGTCCTCAGTACTGTATACCACAGGTAAAGTATCTCTCAGGCCTGGTGGTCCAACATAAAGTGGGAATTAACCCACATTTTCATGAGAGGAAGCAGGGACGAGGTAAATATGTAATATGGTAATATGTTTTAGATGTTCCATCATTTTCCATAAAATTTTAAGGAGTAATTTGTAAATCTTTTTAATAAAAATTTCTAAGATAACCGAGAAATAGTTTTTCTCCTAGCTTTCCCTTATCCCTTCCTTATAACTAACTGCTCTAAAATTGACTCAGCAATTATGTTTCTATGATATCTTTCAATGTCATTAAAAGCTACTAGTCTGAAATCATTTTACAATGAACCAGTGACTTCTTGTGCTGACTTACTCTATGGCTTTACCAAGGCACACATTTGCCTTTATCCTCAGTGCATCCAGATGCTATGCAGACATTTTGAATATGTTTAACAAATCCTGCGTCACCTTATTTACATGATCCCTGTCATAAAGATTACTTTATTTTTCCATATCTTCACGTTATGTGTAAATATCTATGCTCTCTTCTAGTACCGTCATAGTGGCCCTCCTTACGTTGGACCCCCACAACAGTATCCAGTTCAACCACCAGGGCCAAGTCCTTTTTACCCTGGACCAGGACCAGGGGACTTCCCCAATGCATATGGTAAGTAGGACAAGTCAAGCAATGTCTGCAAGTTTCTTGTGTTCATTATGTTGTCTGGCAGTTCAGTTTAGGCATTGAAGCTTAGTGGTTAAAACAGTCTTTTAAAAAGTCTTACATACTGTTCTCTATTGAAAGCTGCTTTCTTAGGTATCTTGCAAGGGAAAATTATTATAGGACTGTATTTGGTTCATGACACCTTCTGAAGGAGCTGGTCAGTCAACTGGAAAGAGCCCACGTGTCAGTGTTCTGACATCTCCCAACTCACTGTTGCTTAGATTTTTGCTAGGTTTTGCTGACGGCATTAATGTACCTTATCTCTCTACTTAGGTTTCTTTTTCTCTAGGCATTTACCCCCACCTTACATCTGAGAGATTTTGTTAATGTCTGTCTTTCCTGCTGGGATGTGCTATCCACAGAGGCAGGGATTTGAGTTTATTTTTTCAATGCTATATCCCCAGCACCTAGAGCAATGACTGGCAGTCACTTGGAGAATGTACATGGGATGACTGAATATAACTCAGTGAATCTGTAATTCCTTATCTTCAAAATTGTGATATGATCTGTGTTATGGGAAAGTTTTGAGGATTAGTTCAGATGAAAATGCTTAGAAAAATCAGAGGTGTTTACATAGTATGTGAGCTAACACAGAACTAGAAGTAATGAAAAGTACTTATTTTTCCAACAGGATTTTACTATATATGGCCCTTATGTAATTACACAAGAAGTAAATTATAAAAGATATAATCAGTGGATACTACAAAAATTAAGCCTTAAGATTGAGTAAGCAAGGCAGGTGCAGTGGCCCACACCTATAATCCTAGTACCTGGGAGGCTGAGGCAGGAGGATCACAGATTTGAGTCCAGCCTCTACAGCTTAGCAAGACCTTGTTTCAAAATAAAAAATGAAAAGGTCTGGAGATGTAGTTCAGTGGTAGAACACGCCTGATTTCAACCGCCATCACCACCACCACACACACATTTAGTAAGCATTGAGCTCATCTATGGCTAGCAAAACAAAAACATTAAAATCTTTTTTTTTTTTTTAAATAAAGGAAAAGTTTGGGCTGGGATGTAGCTCAGTGGCAAAGCACTTGCCCTGCAAATACTTACTTGTATGTCATCATTCTCATGCAATGTATTTGCTCCTTCTTCTGAAAACTTAAATCTAAGTAAAATTGTTTTTATGTATATTATTGGCAGTTGTTACCTAGAATTTTTTAATAGAAAAACTGAGCTGGGCATGGTAGCCTACACCTGTAATACCAGTAATTGGGAGACTGAGTCAGGTGGAGCACAGCTTTAAGACCAGCCTCAGCAACTTGGCAAGACCCTGTTTCAAAGTAAAAATTGCAACTGGGGGATAGCTCAGAGTTACAATACCTCTGGGTTCAATCCTCCATACTAACAAATAAAATAAGGAGAAAAACTAAGATGAAGCTGAGTGTGGTGGTACATGCCTGTAATCCCATTACTTAGAGGATGAGACAGGAAGATCATAGGTTTGAGGCCAGTCTTAGCAATTTAGCTCCAAATAAAAAGTAAAATAGGACTGTGGGTGTATCTCAGAAGTAGAGCACCCCTGGATTCAATCCCCAGTATCAAAGAAAATAAAAATTGTAAGATGAGATTCTTAGAGTAAATCTTTTAAAATTGTTATTATTTATTTTTCAATACCATGTTGCAAAAGGAATATAATAGTTTTTTTCTAATTACAAAATCATTTTTTAAAGGTTTCTCACTGATTTCTACTGTGCTATTTTCTTTCTTTTCTTTTTTTTTTTCTCGGTACTGGGGCATTCTACCTCCGAGCTATACCCCCAGCCCTATTTTGTATTCTTTATTTTGAAAACAGGGTCTCACTAAGTTGCAGAGAGCTTCACGAAGTTGCTGAGGCTGGCTGTGAACCCAGATCCTCCGGTCTCAGCCTCTCAAGTACTGGGATTACAAGCGTGCACCACCATGCCTGACTCTACTGTTTTATTTTCTAACAGATTACATAAATTAGCTTTTGATTCAATAAGTGGCAGCATTAAAATTTTTACTATAAGTTTGTGCTCACCTTCTTTATTGCTCTTAATACTGCTGCTACAGTATATATAGAAAATATAGACAGGTTTCCTAGTAGTGAAATAATATGCAGATTTGAGCATAGAATATTACATCATATTATGGCTTGCTTTATTTTCTTTTTCTCTCCTTGTTTTTTCGTTTGTTTATTTGTTTTGTATTTTGGTAGTAGGGATTACACCCAGGGATGTTCTACCTCTGAGCTACACCCCCAGTCCCATTTTATTTTTTGTTTTGAAACAGGTTCTCACTAGGTTGCTGAGAGTCTCGCTAAGTCACTGAGACTGGTCTGGAACCTATGGCTTTTCTGTCTCAGCCTCCCAAGTACCAGCTAGCTTGCTTTATTTCTATTAGATGTAGACCCCTAGCTATTTTTCTGATAGAGAACTAACACCTAGAATATATAAAGAATTCAAAAGTATTTAATACCAAGAAAACAACCCATTAAAAAATGAATAGACATTTCTCAAAAGAAGAAATACAGTCCCAGTACTTGGGAGGCTGAGACAGGAGGATTGGAGGTTCAAATCCAGCCTCGGCAACTTTGTTAGGCTTTCAGCAACCTATTGAGACCCTGTTTCCAAATAAGAAATAAAATCGGATGTAGCTGGGAGGTAGAATGCCTCTAGGTTCCATCCCCAGTGCCCCCCCTCCAAAAAAAAGAAGAAATACAAGCCGGGCGTGGTGGCGCACGCTTGTAATCCCAGCATTTGGGAGGCTGAGACCGGAGGATCTGGGTTCGCGGCCAGCCTCAGCTACCTAGTGAGGCACTCCGCAACTTAGTGAGACCTGGTTTCAAAATAAAGAATAAAAAATAGGGCTGGGGGTATAGCTCGGAGGTAGAATGCCTCTGAGTTCAATCCCCAGTACTGAAAAAAAAAAAAAAAAAAGAAGAAGAAATACAGATGACCAATAAATACTATGAAGAAATGCTCAACATCACTAGTAATCAGAGCAATACAAATCAAAACTATACTGAGACTCCATCTAACTCCAGGAAGAATGGCATTTTTCAAGAATATAAACAATAAACCAAGTGTGGTAGCATATACTTGTAATCCCAGTACTTGAAAGGCAGAAGCAGAAGGATTGCATGTTTGAGCAATATAAAAAATACAATTGGGCTTGGGGGTGTAAGTCAGGGATAGCCTTCTCTTGGATTCAATCCCCAGCATTAAAAAAAAAATGTTGGTCAGGATGAGAGGGAAAATAGGTTGGTGGTACTGTAAATTAGTGCTACTACAATAGAGATGAGTATGAAGGTTCCTCAAAAGACTAGGCCTGGAACCACCATATGACTCAGTATCTTTATAGCAGCACAGTCTGTCATAGCCAAATTATGGGATCAACCTAGGTATTTGTTAACAGATAAATAGATAAAAAAAGATGTAAGCCAGGCATAGTGTCACACATTTGTAATGTGTGGAGGCTTAGGAGGCTGAAACAAGAGGATCACAGGTTCAAAGCTAGCCTTGGCAACTTAGCAAGGCTCTCAGCAACCTAGTGAGATCCTGTTATCCAGATAAGAAATAAAATCAGGTTCGGGGTATAGCTTGGAGGTAAGATTCTTCTGGGTTCAATCGCCAGTACCCCCCAAAAATGATGACGATGTGGTATATATATATATGCAGTGGAGTTTTACTCAGCCATAAAGAAGAAAAATTGTTATTTGCAGGAACATGGGTGGAACTAGAGAATATTGTGCCAAGTGAGATCAACCAGACTCAGAAAGGATTGTATGTTTTCTCTCATATGCAGAAGCTATAGAGAAAGGAGAAAACAAAGAGCATTTCAGATAAGTGAAGGGAAAGAGCAGTAGAATGGTGGAAGGGAATTAGGGAGGAGCAGGTGGGGAACTGAGGAAGTAAATAGTTAAATAAATGTCATATCCATATATGAAGGTATCACTGCCAATCTCACTCACATCTGTGAGGAGGGAGGAAATGGGGGCTCTCCTGAGAGAAATACACCAAGTGATAGGTGTATGTATGAATTAAGACTTTGAATCTATTATCATGTATAGTTATAATACACCAATAAAAGTAAAATAAACAAATCAATAAGAAAAAGCAGTATAGAAAGGTATAGTTTTAGTCCAGATACTGCTGGTGTCTATTTTCATAGGGATTATTTTAACTCCCAGTAAATTCTTATGCAGGTCCAGCAGCCAGTGAGTGTCAGTTTATCATCTGTACTAAAACATTGTTTCTAGCTGGAGGAGGTGGTGCATACCTGTAATTCCAGTACTTGAGAGGCTAAGACAGGAGGATCACAGGTTCAAGGACAGCCTCAGCAATGTACCAAGACTCTCAGGAACCAATAAGACCCTTTTTCAACAAATAAAAAGGAATGGGAGTATATCTTGGGGGTAAAACACACGAGTTTAATCCCCAGTACCACAAAAAATAATAAATAAATAAATTTGTAAAACCACAGTTTTAACTAGATGTGGTGGCACATACCTATACCCCCAGTACTTGGGAGGCTGAGACCAGGAGGATTGCAGGTTCAAGGCCAGCCTCAGCATCTTAACAAAACTCCCACCAACCTAGTTTCAAAACAAAAACTAAACCAGGCATTGTGGCATAATGCTTGTAATCTCAGTATGTGGGAGGCCAGCCTCAGCAAGTAGTGAGACTCTGATCAACCTAGTGAGACCTTGTTTCAAATTACAAAAATAAAATAGGGCTGGGGATGTAGTTCAGAGGTAGGATGCCCCTGGGTTCAATCTCTAGCACCACAAAACAAACAAACAAACTAACTAACTAAATGGATTGGGTGTATAGCTCAGAGGTAGAATGCTTCTTGGTCCAATCCCTAGGATCACAACCACCACCCTGTATACACACAAAACCACTTTACCTAGTGTCCTTAATATTATAAAAGCGATCTTTAAATATAGTTTATTTGAAAAAATATATATATAGTTTATTTGTAGTAGAGTTTGAAGTCAGGTATTGGGATACCTCCTGCATGGTTCTTGTTGCTAAGAACTACTTTGGCTATTCTGGGCTTTTTGTTTTCCAGATGAACTTAAGGACTGATTTTTCTATGTCTGTGAGGAGTGACCTTGGTAATTTCATGGTATTGCATTAAATCTGTAGATCATTTTTGGGAGGATGACCATTTTGATGATATTTATTTTGCCTATCCAAGAGCATGGAAGATCTTTCCATCTTCTAAGGTCTTCATCAATTTCTTTTTTCAACCTTTTTGTAGTTTTCCTTATAGAGGTCTTTTACCTCCTTCATCAGGTTTACTCCTAAGTATTTTATTTTTCGGGGTGCTATTGTGGGTGGAATTGTTTTCTGGACATCATTAGCAATCAGAGAGATGCAAATCAAAACTACTCTGAGATTTCACCTAACTCCAGTCAGAATGGCAACTATCAAGAACACAAACAACAACAAATGCTGGTGAGGGTGTGGAGAAGTGGGAACCCTAATATATTGTTGGTGGGATTGCAAATTAGTGCAACCACTTTGGAAAACAGTATGGAGGACCCTCAGATGAATGAAAATGAACCTACCATATGATCCAGCAATACCACTTCTGGGTATCTACCCAAAAGAATGGAAACCAAACTATCAGACCGATGCACGTGTATCTATGTTTGTAGCTGCACAATTCACAATTGCCAAACTATGGAAACAGCCAAGATATCCATCAACAGATGAATGGATTACAAAACTATGGGATATATACACAGTGGAATTTTACTCAGCCATAAAGAACAAAATCATGTTATTTGCAGGGAAATGAATGGAACTGGAAAACATTATGTTAAGTGAGATTAATCAATCACAAAAAGTAAAAAAGCATATGTTCTCCCTAATACGCGGAAGCTAGGGAGATGGGACATAAGAGGGACTCCAGATGAAAAAGGAGAAACCCTAGATAAGCAAAGAAGTTGACTTAACTGAAAGGGATGGACGGGGGGCAGGGGCACCCTAATGCACATGATGTACTTTCACAAGCATATTAAAGTCAATCACTAAACTGAACTTGAGAAGGAGGGAGGGTGAGGGACTGGGGTGGGAATTGGGGAAGAAGTTAAATGAGAAATGTTTGCCTATATGCCTTTATCAGCTTGTACCTAACAAAGATGTATGATTACAACACACCAATTAATAAAAAATAAAAAATATAGTTTGTTTAATTATGGAAGTAGCTAAGTTAATGATGAAAATCTAAACTATAGCAAATGCATAAAGTTGAAATAGTTTCTCTTCCTTTCTACTCCCTAAAGACATATCATTTAACATTTTTAACGCACAGTTTCCAGTCTGTCTCAAATAGGCACATAACTTTCATATTTTAAAGCTAACTGGATTTCCCTCCAATCTCACTGTATATTCACAGACATTTTACCATTTCATCACCTATAGAATTTGTTTCATTTCTTTAAAAGCTACATAGTGTTTCACTTTGGAATGAATACATTTATTTAATCCTCTGTTGATGGAAGTTTACGTTACCTTCACTCGTTTAAGAAGATACTTTAGCTTTAAAGTTTGTTACTAGTGAAAATGCTTATATCATAATTAATGGTTCTAGTCCAGTAGTTCCCATCAGTTATAGATCCTTCCTATTTACCCATCTTGGGCCAGGTGTCCTGGTCTTAATGGTCTAGAAGCCATAAACATTCCACTTCGTACTCCTTCTTCTGGATATCTGTCCTTCTCTTACCTTTCTATTCCTAGCTTATCATTTTTGTGTACCACCTCACCTGTCCTAATCGTGGAAACAAGGTACAAGTAGAGATAGGACCATACAGAGTTCTGTATGGTCTTTTCCATTTTTAGCTTTATTGTTCACTCAGCATACTAACACTTAATACCCAAATCTAGTATAACTCGTGGATAATGATTCTAAATGAATATTCTTACTTTCACTAGAGTGTTGTAACCATGATCATGGAATTCTACTGGCAAAGTATAATTCTTGCAGTGTTTCTACAGTTTTGAGAAAAATTCAAATTTTTTCCTAAACATTGTGACCTCATATCATAAAAATACTTGATGAAGACAAATATTTCTATGCTAACCCTAGGGGATGTTGGCCCCAGAAGGAAAATTCAGTTTTTTTGGTTAACGAGGATATGGTTGGCAATGGTCATAAAGACGAAAATTTTGCGAATTTACTATATTAGAAGGCCTGTTCACTTTGCTTTGAATTGATATACTTCCCCTGCTTTCCATTTTTTCAGTCTTTTCCTGAGCCTCTGTGGCGCTGAAGTATCTCATTCAGCGCAGAGTAGTTTAGGAGATCATTATTCCCAGTGTGCTATGTGCTGGCTGGAAAACTTTAGTATCACCACCAGAATTTGATTTGTTTTTCTGGAGAGGTAATCTCATGTTTGGCGATGTGGTTGTGTACTGACATAATTTTTGTTTTGAGTATCTAATGGGGTAAATTATGTTTTCTTTGTCAACCGGGATATTTAACTACTATGTTTATCTTTGTTTCTATGGAGAATTCAACATTTTGACTCCTTTCTAGATCTGCAGTGTGAAAGACCAATATTGTGCTAGGTATTTTGTGGAATGTACGTAGTAAGATAGTTCCCTGCCTTTCTGGATGTTTTTCATATATTTGTTTGATATTTATGCTTGGAGTTTTACCATGAGAGTAAATCTAAATACTGACTACAATGATATTTTCTAGATCTTTTAATATCATAGGCAAGTAAAAGGAATAAAAAGCAAAGTAAGATAAAAAAGGAAACACACAGGACTATTATTTTTTATTTACTAGTAAGACCTTAAAGAAAATTGCCATTTTCTGTAAGTATTACAAAGAGTAGTAATTTTTTTTTTCCAGTACTGGGGATCAAACTCAGGTCTTACACGTGCTAGGCAAGTGGCACTACCACTGAGCTAAATATCCAACCCCTTTTTTACTTTTAATTTTGAGATGGGGTCTTATTAAGTTAACTAGGCTGAGCTCCAAATTGCAATAGTCTGTCCTTAGCCTCTTGAGTAGCTGGCATGACAGCTATGTGCCACAGTTCCTGGCAGACTAAAATAATTTAAAAATAGGAGTTCTTTAAGCCAGGCGTGGTGGTGCACGCTTGTAATCCCAGTACTTGGGAGGCTGAGACAGGAGGATCCAGGTTCGAGGCCAGCCTCAGCTACTTAGTAAGGCTCTCCGCAACTTAGTGAGACCCTGTTTCAAAATAAAGAATAAAAAATAGGACTGGGGTGTAGCTCGGAGGTAGAATGCCCCTGGGTTCAATCCCCAGTACTAAAAAAAATAAAAATAAAAATAGAAGTTCTTTATAAAAATTTCAAGTTGGGAAACCTGTAGAATGTGTATGAGTATTTCATGGTTATTATTGTATAAGTTTTGTCACACATCATTTATACTTTTCATATAAACTGGGTTCAGGAACCACTGATGCAAAATTAGATCAACAATTTTTCCATAAGGACCAGATAGTAAATATCTCAGGCTATACTTTTCATTTGGTACCTGATGGAACTATTCAGTTCTACCCATGTAGTGTAAAAGCAGCCATAAATGCCAAGTGTGGTGGAACATGCCTGTAATCCCACTGAGCTACTTAGAAGGCCAACGCAGGAGAATTGCAAATTCGATGCCAACATGGGCAACTTAGCAAAGACCCTGTCTCAAAATAAAAATAAAAAGTGCATGGGTTGTATATCACAGTGATTGCGTAGCATGCATGAAACTCTGGGTTGAATGCCCAGCACAAAAACCAAACGAACAAACAAAAATTAACAGCCATAGACAATAAGTAAACTACCGTCTGGGGCTATCTTCCAACAAAACTTTTTTTTAAAAATAAATGGTGGGAGGATAGATTTGGCTGTTACAAAATAAGTGATAGGGGAATAGATTTGGCTGTTAGAGTGCAGTTGACAGATCCCTGATTTAAACAAACCTACCTCATTCCATGCATCAGAAATTGGAGATCCAACGACATTAAGTAAGTTTCTTAACTATGTAGGCAAAAATTATTCACATTTTTATTAGATTAAAAGTGTTTTTACACTGGGTGTGGTGGTGCACACTTGTAATCCCAGTACTTGGGAGGCTGATACTGGAGGATCTATGTTCGTGGCCAGCCTCAGCTACTTAGTGAGGCCCTCTGCAACTTAGTGAGACCCTGTTCCAAAAATAAAGACTAAAAAATAGGGCTGGGGATGTAGCTCGGAGGTAGGATGCCTCTGGGTTCAATCCCTGGTACCACCAAAAAAAAAAAAAAAGTATTTTTAAAATGTCCCTGATGATATAAGAAGTTGTATTAATTTATAAAAGTTATTATTTGGTAGGGTAGACTTCCTCCTTTTGGGGCCCAAAGTTGAAAAGACAATATCATGTTTTACTAATTTTACTAATTGTTTAAACACAGTATACCCTTCTCAGCATCTGCTTACTAGATGTTATTATATGTGTGTGTGATATACCAGCCTTTTCCCCAATTCTGTTGATTAAAAAAATGTTTTATGAGAAGAATGTAATTTCTTTGTTGTTATTGTACTGGGGATTATATCCAGGAGCATTCTACGTCTGAGCTAAATCCCAAGCCCTTTTTATTTTGAAACAAGCTCTTCTAAGTTGCTAAAACTGGCCTTGAAGCTATGATATGATCTTCCTCTCTCAGCTGCCCAAGTACTGGGATTACAGGCATGTGCTACCATGCCTGGCTGATTTCTTTCTCTCTCTCTCTCCCTTTTTTTTTTTTTTTCTTTGGTAAGGAGATGATTCACTTTTGGGATCTTATTTCACTTAGCTTGGAAAATATGGCAAGGTGAGCAGATTATGTTGCTTCTCTAGCAACATTTGAAACTAATTTTAGGGGTTTGTCTTTTTGAGTTTAGAAGCTAATGACGTAATGGGTTAGAATAGAATTGCTAATTTAAGCTGTACTTTGAGAATAGTTTACTTACTGCTAGAAGATATGTAAGTTTTTCTGGGGGGGGTGTTCTTACATTGAACTTACTGAAATCCTACTCATATCCTACTCTACGTAGTTCTTTTCTAAATCTTATTCTCTAAATCTCATTGATTTGTGCAGTCTTGGTGTATTGTAAGTCATACTGCTTCCAAGAAATTTTCACTTCATTTTTGTTATTTTGGTGGGGATGTTGATAATGCCATTGATAATAGAGTCAATATTCCTTTATTAATAATGTTTAATTAATAAAAATTATATTATTGTTAGCTAGTAGTAAGGATTTTACCTGTATTAAGTACCTTTACACATGTTTTTCTTCTTGTTACCTGTAATCAGTTACCCATGTTCCTCCTGAAGGTCAGTCTTTCATGTGTACATTAGGTTCCCACTGGACCCACTGAAGGCCACTACTCTTACATGCTCTTTTCCCTGCTTTGTCACTTTTTAAGCTTTCTTCTCAAAGAATTAATATCGTTGTCATAGCGGCATGTTTTTTTATTCCCATAGTTTAAAAAAAGTCTGTGGACTCCATATTCTTGTCCAGCTATACCCCTTTTTTTCAATTTCCATTTTATAACAAAAACCATTAAGAAAAAGAGTTGTCTATTCTCACTGTGTTCGTTTTCATTTCTCTCTTTCACTGTTTACCCACATAAGTTAGGCTCCACCCACTCACCTCTTTGTCAAGATCACCAGTGATTTCTTATTTGACAAATCTTAATTGACCTCTCAGCACGTTTGACATACTTAAGCACTCCCTCATTCTCTTCATTCTGGTTTTCTTTGTTTAGTATTGGGGATTGAATCCAGGGGCATTCTCCCTCTGAGCTACACCCCCAGCCCTTTTTATTGTTTTGAATAAGGGACTTGCTGAGATTGGCCTTGAATCTGTACTTCCCCATTCTTGAACAATTTTCTTCATTTCAACCACTGCCTTGGTTTTCCTTTCCATCTCCTTTGCTGGGTTTTCTTCTGGCCTTTGACAGCTAACAAGAATTTCATCCTTGGCTTTTTATAGGTACTCATTTCCTGAATTATCCAGTCTCATGGTTTAGATGTTGTTGTCCATATTCTACCAATTCTAAAATGGATAACTCTACCTTGTACCTATCCTGGGACTATATAGACTACGATATAGAACTCTTGTATTTTTTCTTTTTCCTTTTGTTCCATTTTTCTTCATTTCAGTAAGTAATACCTCAATTTTTTTATTGCTTAAGCAATACACTTTACCAGTTTTTCTTCTCACGTCAGCCTCCTGTTCTTCAACAATATATGCAGTGTGAAACACTTTCTCCCCACCTTTACTCTTATGCACTCTGATTTGATAATAATGACGATAGTCATCTAAGTTTTGAATGTTAAACAGTTCATTGGAGCCAGGAATGGTGGTATACCCGTTAACCCCTGAACTTATGAGGCTGAGACAAGAAGTTCACAGGTTCAAGGCCAGCCTCAGCAACTTAGGGAGACTCTCAGCAACCTAGCAAGATACTGTTTCAAAAAAAAAATAGAAAGAGCTGGGCGTGGTGTTGCATGCTTGTAATCCCAGCATTTGGGAGGCTGAGACTGGAGGATCCGGGTTTGCAGCCAGCCTCAGCTACCTAGGGAGGCACTCCGCAACTTAGTGAGACTGTGTTTCAAAATAAAGAGTAAAAAATAAGGCTGGGGATATAGCTTGGAGGTAGACTGTCCCTGAGTTCAATCCTCAGTACCACAAAAAAAAAAAAAAAAAAGAAAGGGCTGGGGGTGGGGTGAAACTTAGAGCTACAATGCCCCTGGGTTCAATCCATAGTTTCCTAGTCTCCTCTAAGCCTTTCCCCCCCAAAAAAATTTACAGGGAATATAAGAGGTAGAGAGGTAAGATATTTTCAGACAGATGACAATGTATTCAGAGACATGAACAAAATGAAGGAAATTGACACTGTTCAATCTGATTTAAATTGGTGTACTCAAAGGGTAGGAGTAGGTGTAAGTTATAACTAGAGCAAAGTGTCTCCCGCCCCCCCCCCCTTTTTAACCCTAGTTGTCGGACATTTACCGAGTCAAAATAGTAGCTCACTATGGTAGAGTTTCTTCATATGAATTACAGTAGCCCTTCGCCCAGGTTGGTTAGATATATTCCCTTCCTATCTCTTAGCAAGCCCCCACACAAACAGACTCATATATGCCCTTGTTTGCAACTTGCTCTTGGAAGTAATGGGCTCCCAGAATAAGATTCTCTTTAAAGCAGTTCTAGAGCAGTTTGTGTTCTAGAAAGATAATGTGTTAATCTATAGGAATTGGGTGTGTAATTGTTTTTTGTAATGGATATTTATGAATGTCTCAAGACATTGCATATTTTGGGAATACTTTCCTGGCCATTTTAGTAGCTAGAAGAGAGGTTATGGGGAGAAATAATTAAGAAGAATGCCTAGTAGTTTGCTTTTCATTTTCAAAAGTGTTGTCCACAGCCAGATGTGGTGGCGCTCATAATCCTAGTACTTGGGAGACTGAGACCGGAGGATCCGGGTTCGCAGCCAGCCTCAGCTACTTAGTGCAACTCAGGTGCAACTTAGCGAGACCCAATTTCAAAACAAAGAATAAAAATAGGACTGGGAGTGTAGCTCAGAGGTAGAATGCCTCTGAGTTCAATCCCCAGTATCACACAAAAAAGCATTGTCCAGAGACACAATGCTATGGTTAGTTCCAGAGTCTTTTACAAAATAACTGAATTCTTTTCATTTTTTTCTATTTCTTTAGGAACACCATTTTACCCAAGTCAGCCAGTGTATCAGTCAGCACCTATCATAGTGCCTACGCAGCAACAGCCCCCTCCAGCCAAGAGAGAGAAAAAAACTGTAAGAGATGTCTATTAATTTTTCTTATTTTAAATTGGAAACTCTATTTACTTGCGAAAGAATTCTACTCAGTTATTATTTATCATAGTTTACAAATGGCTATGCCATTTTTTAATTCTTCTCATATCTCTTCCTCTTGACTCTACCTGGAGGATTTTATAGGAGTATAACTAGAAGTCATATTTTCCATTTGCTTAATATCAACTTTCACCTTTCCTTGGGATAGGTATGCTACCTGACAACGTGCATGCCAGCTTAGCAATGGGAGAGTCTAGCATGCCAAAGTCTCTTATTGGAGGAATTTCAGAGCAGTCCTCACATGCTGATTGTCCTTTACCACCAATTCTAATCAGCTTTCCCTTCAAGTATGAACTGACAAAAAATCAGCACAAAAGTAAAAGGAGCTGAAGTAAGTTATAGGGCAGTAGAGTTATAGGAGTTATAGAGAAAAACTCTAACAAGGCAGGCCCCCAAAAATTAATATAAATATAAAATTCAAATTGCAGACCACTTTGTAGAAGAGTGGCTTGTAATCTCTTACCCATCAAAATACACAAAGTGGGTTATGTTGCAACCAAGAGAAACTTCCTGCCTGGCATGAATAAAATAGGGCTGGAGGTTTAGCTCAGAGGTAGAATGCCCCTGGGCTCAGTCCCCAATACCAACACCAAAAAAAGAGACTACCACATTCACACAGGTATGATTTGTGGGAGTGGTATTATTATAATATTTTTAAACACTTTAATAAAAATTAATGAGGTTCAAAACTTGATACTTTATTATTAGAAAAAAAATTAGTTTTTCACACATTATAAAAAAAAAAGAACACACCAGTGTATCATGACACTATAATCAAGGAACCATGCTTTGGAAATGTTGAAACTTTATGGTAGATTTTGGACTTGAAACAATCTCACAATGCAGAAAAATCGATAAAGGTGATAATGAAAATAGAAGATAGTAACAATAGAGGTTATTGAAGAAGAAAGTAAAATAAATGCACCAATATTTAAAATTATAGTAGAGCCAGGCATGGTGGTGCATGCTTGTAATCCTAGTACTTGGGAGGCTAAGACCAGAAGATCCCAGTTTACGGTGAGTCTCAGCTTAGTGAGGCCCTCCGCAACTTAGTGAGACCCTGTTTCAAAATAGAGAATAAAAACTAGGACTGGGGGTGTAGCTCAGAGGTAGAATGCCCCTGAGTTCAATCCCCAGTATCGAAAATAAATAAATTATAGTAGAAATAAGTTTCCATAACTAAAAGAGTAGCTGATACAGCTATCTTAATTGAAGAACTGTGCTGCCTGTAAGCTTCCAGACATAGATGGTTTTATTAGTGAATTCCCTGAAATTCTCAAGAAGCCAGTTACCTTAATTAAGCTACACAGGTAATGATCAGCAGAGGGAGGCCTTCATGCCTCAGCAGCTGTCCCATCATGGAATGTCTAGACCCAGGTACCCCATCTTCATTACTGCACCATCTCCATGACATCTATAAGTATGAGCAGCCTTCAAAAGCTTGAAGCAAGGTGACTATACACACTGTTCTATGCCTTACTTTTTTTGTCATGTAACAGTACATCTTGATGATCATCCCATATTAGTACATGTAGATCTGCCTCATTTGTTTTTCTGGCTATTTGATATTTAATTGTAAAGATGTAGGATAATTTTTTTAACTATACTGTTCTTACTTGGTCTTTATGATGTTCCTGTGTTTTTATTGGATAAAAACAATACTGCATTTAACATCCTTAAAAAACATGTAAAGTTATTTTCAGGGTAAAATTTTCATTTTGTTAGGGAACCTCAAAGAACTATTTAGGGCATTTAAAACTTTATTATACACAGTAAGTTCTGCATATTAAAACTATTTTATGAACCTTGTCATATTTAAGAATTGTAAATAAAATCAATTTTTTTGAAAGTCTTAGAAAACAAAGCATAAATACTTTGCCTTTTTTACCTAGAAAGTTAGCCAACGAGGTCCCATTATAGTTTGTTATTTTAATTAGTTTATATCAGAGTTAATGACCTAAATTTTTATGGTTTTATGATTGAAATGATTTTAAATGTAATTTAAAATGATTGTCAATTTTAATCTTTGACAGGTTTCTTAGTTGGAACCTTTAACTTGTGATATGCTTATAGATCTGCTACCTAAACCCCCATGTGTTCACTATTTTATTTAACCCCATAGATAAGAATTCGAGATCCAAACCAGGGAGGTAAAGATATAACAGAAGAGATTATGTCTGGAGGTGGCAGCAGAAATCCCACTCCACCCATAGGGAGACCTACATCCACACCTACTCCTCCCCAGGTAAGCAGAGTGACCCAGGATGGACGATGGTATTTATTTGTCCAGTAACTTCTACTCAACTCTTCTTTTTTCTAATCACTTTCTGTATTTAACCATTTCTATCAGTTGTCTTATAGCCTTGAATATCTAAATGTTATTTAAACAGACATGTTGTTTCTCTTTGCAAACTGTTTATAACGCTGAATTTTATTGGTAATATTTCTATGTATTATCTTCACATTCACAGCTCACCTGCTGTCACTCTTGTAATAAACTAATGTGTGATCCCACATGAGCTGCTTTCCTATGTTGACCTTATCCTTAAATGAGCGTTGTATGTTTTCACTGTGGAGCCTTAGGGAATAGGCGCTATACGCTACAGACGCTGAGCTTGGGAATTTATACACTCTTACCACTATGAGTGCCTCTGTTCAGAGCATATTTGGATACATAGTAGTTGTACCTCTCACCTTTTGAGACTACATAAATGAGCTACTTGGATGCAAAGTATCATCTTTAATTATTTACAGTGGTATTTTGTAAATTCTGTCAGGTAGATAGATGCTGGTGAAAAATGTGGTTATCATGGCCTCCTGAATTCACTTTCTATTTTTCAAAATTAAGACATTGTGTGGGGGGTAGAGTTTAGTTAAACTCTAATAGAGAATGAAATCCCCCTATTTGACAATGTTTTTATTTCATTACTGGGTCACTTTAAATTTTGATGTGATTCAGAGTTCAGTAGTTTTTAAATCTTACAAATTAGCTAATATGCCTGGCGTTGGGGAAGGGGGAACACCTGTAATCCCAGTAGTTGGGAGGCTGAAACGAGGATCACAGGATCCAGGATAGTCTCAGCAGGTAGTGAGATTCTTATCAACCTAGCAACACCCTGTCTCCAAATAAGAAATAAAATCAGTATAGCTTGAAGGTAAAACGTCTCTGGATTCAATCTCCAGTACCATGAAAAAAAAAGATTAATGTGGGAGTCCACGATATAAAAACAAATAAAAGCAAAGCTATTAAGTAAGGACTGCTTGCTTTTTCCTTTTATGGCTGGATAATGAGATTCCTCAGAGTCTGGTTTACAAACAAGTAATTCTGATAATCAAATGTAAGACATTTTAAAATAATAAACTACTGAGTTGATTTTAGCAATATAGGTTTGTAAAGTGTTCCTAAATATTCAGGGCACAATTACTGGCTGAGTTTTTAGAGCCCCTTCAAAATCTATGCATTAGAGTTACCCTAAAATTTGGTTCTATGTTGTAATGATGTATTTTTACTTGGAAATGGTGATTGTCTCTGGCTGATGTTTCTCTCAATCTTCCTATGTGGCCATCTACATATGTGATCTGTAAGGTCATATTATTGGTCGTAATAGAACTCAGTTATTTCCCTAGGGATATTCCAGTCCAAATGATTAAGTCCTGCATGTGGTCTCTTCCCTGAAAGTGAGTGTGGCACAAATTTCCAAGCTAAAATTACTTAGTTGATCAGTTTGGAGAGGGTAGATTATAGCGAAAATTTGGTGTTAGTTTATCAAGAAAGTCACATTTAAGTCTGTATTTCCAAACATTAATTAAAATCTACTCTCAGGAGCCAGGTGCAGTGGTGCATGCCTGTAATCCCAGTACTTGGGAGGCTGAGACAGAAGGATCACTCATTTGAGGCCAGCATGGTAACTTAGGGCAACCTGTTTGAAAACAAAAAGTAAAATAAAGCGGTCGGGGAGTATATGTAGCTCAGAGGTAGAATGCCCCTGGACTCAATCCCCAGGACCACCAAAATAATAATGATAATAGTGATACTACTAATAATAGTAAGTTGAGAAGTATAGTTGAACCAGGTGTGGTGGCATAAGCTTGTAATCTCAGTACTTGGGATGCTGAGACAGGAGTATTGCTGGTTTGAGGACAGCCTCAGCAACTTAGATCCTGTTTCAAAATAAAAGAGTAAGGTAGGCATGGTGGCGTATGCTTGTAATTCTTGTACTTGGGAGGCTGAGACAGTAGGATTGCAAGTTCAAGGACAGCCTCAGCAAGTAGTGAGACTCTCATTAACCTAGCGAGACCCTGTTTCAAAATAAAAATAAAATAGGGCTAGGAGTGTAGCTTAGAGGTAGAATGCTCCTGGATTTAATCCCCAGTGCCACCAATAAAACAACAGCAACAACAACAAAAAAACCCCCAAAAAGTAAAAAATAGGGCTGGAGTGTAGCTTAGGGGTAGAAAGAAAAAAAACGTATATTTGATTCCCTTTGTTGATTTGCCTTAAATCCTCAACTTGAACATTCATATGTCTTTTTGCATTTAAATTCCCTGTGAGGTAGTGTGTGTGTGTGTGTGTGTGTGTGTGTGTGTGTGTGTGTGTGTGTGTTTAATCTTTTGAGCTTAATCTTATTCTCTTCTATTTCTCTGTCCTTAGTCACAGAAATCCTTTTCCTTTCAATCTTTCCCCAGGATTCATGGGTCTATAAACAAGTCTATGTGTCTCAGTAATCATAAAGCACAGTGAATGTACACTTTGAGCAGGCCCTTAATCAATAATGGTTATGTAGGTAGTTCTTTTGAGAATATATTAACCTCTATGAAGCATAGGTTTATTAGGTGATTTGCATTTAAATCCATACTTACAAATCTGTTTTCTTTCCAAATGCATGAAATTCATGCAATGAACAAATAGCTCTATTTCTTTGATTTTCATTATTGGTAGGACTAATTGTGACATATTCGTGTATGTTACATGTATTTGTGACATTCGTATATGTATATAGCAACAGAAATACGTAGTAGAAATAGTTCTTTTTCCTCTTAAGAAACACAACAGCAGAAGCAACTGATAGTGATCTAATTTTCTGGAAAGTCAAGAAAGTGGTTCACATAGAGGAGATGAACCCAGATAAGGAAAATGTTCATTTCTTCCTGATTTTTATATTATGTAAAAATATTGACCCAGTGTTTCAAGGGAAGCTAGAAATCTTTAGTTATGTTTTTAAAAAAGACATTCAAGATTTAAATGTGAGCAACTAATTCCATTAATAGATAGTACAGTGCCAGCCAAACAAAACCAATTAGATTTAGCCTTAAGGCTACTAATTTGCCATTTTAGCATAATTTTATGTGCATCCTGAACCATGTTCTGTTTCCGAATACTGCTGATGGGACAGCTCTGTACATCAGAACCTAGTACCTAAGAGTACTTTGGGTTTTACCAAGTACCTCCCTATCTTGAAAGTAGTTGTAATCTCTTAAAGGGAGAGAGAGGACTAGTTACTAATATCTCACTGGTATTCCTGTGCTTTTCTGTACAATCTTTAAAGCACAGAATTGCAGCAAAGACTCAGAAAGTGCCAGCTCAGCCTGGCTTGGTGGTGTAGGCCTGTAATATTGGTACTTGGGAGGCTGAGACAGGAGGATCACAGGTTTGTAGCCAGCCTCAGCAACTTAGTGAGGTCCTCTGCAATTTAGCATGACCCTGTTTCAAAATAAAGAATAAAATAGGGCTGGGGTTGTAACTTAGAGGTAGAATGCCCCTAGGTTCAGTATCTAGTACCACAGAAGAAGGAGGAGGAGGAGGAGAAAATGTCTGCTCACAGAGACCCACTAATGAGATATAAATGAGACAGTACAAGGAATGGAAGGGAGAGAAAAGAGGCAAGCTCTTAAAGCCTCGGTTTGTGGTGAAACGTGGAGTATACACGGGGAGTTTGAAGAGGGGCAAACTCTAAATAGAGTTTGATTTTGGCAAGTAGTCAATGTGTTGGTTTTTTCTAATTTGGTCTTGAGGGCTCTCTGTCAAGAGCAGTTGTAGACCATGGTGGTGTATGCCTGTCATCCCAGTACTTGGGAGGCCAAGACAGGAAGATTTCAGGTTTGTAACCAATCTCAGCAATTTAGCAAGGCTCTCAGCAACTTAATGAGATTCTGTTTCCAAAGAAAAAATGAATCAGTCTGAGGGTATAGCTTGGAGAGGTTGGATGTCCCTGGATTCAATCCCCAGTACCACTACCCCCTCTCTCCTCCCGCCCCAGCTGGGAAAATAAAAAAGTGGCTATAAATCACACTGTCTAGGAGAGCCCAGGCCAGGGGCAAGTTAGGTTTTGATGTGTATAGGTGAGAGGACAAACAGATTTTGGCTGCTGTTACTTATGCCCTAAAGAGAAGTAGGTGGAATTTGAAACTGTCCTTTTAAGTTTTAAATTTATCCATGGGATAACTCTTAGAGATTTTATATCTCAGCTATGTATAAAATATGCACATGTGTGTACACAGGCCCAGCAGACAACCACAGTGCATAGACGGAATATGTGGGCAGATGTCATAGAACAACATAGTACACTTGCTGCTGGTCTTCACTCTGCCAGTTAGATTTATGACCTTGGATGAGAATGTTAAGATCTTTAAATCCTAGTTTTTCATCTGTAAATTGAAAGGTTGTGTTAAATATGCTCACAATTAACTTTTAGTTCTTAAATTTTTATTTTTATTTTTATTTTTTGCAGTACTAGGGATTGAACTCAGGGGCATTCTACCTCCGAGCTATACCCCCAGCCCTATTTTTTATTCTTTATTTTAAAACAGGGTCTCACTAAGTTGTGGAGTGTCCCTCTAGGTAGCTGAGTCTGGCCTTGAACCCGGATCCTCCGGTCTCAGCCTCCTGAATGCTGGGATTACAAGCCTGCGCCACCACGCCCGGCTCTAGTTCTTAAATTATTAAATGGGAGAGAAGAGGAAATTTTGTTATTTTTCCTTAGCAGTAAATCTCTTGGCTCTTGGTGATGGCAGCAAAGCACAGGAGTATCTGGCACTAAAATGGGCCAGCCGCTGGGCATGTTGCAGCACACCTGTAATCCCAGAGACTGAGACAAGGCCAACCCTGCAGTAGCCTGGAGAGACCCTGTTTCTAAACAAAAAATAAAAATTCCTGGTAGTGTAACTTGGAGGTAGAATGCCCCTGTGTTCAATCCCCAGTACCCCCACCCCCACACACACACACGCTGCTTCTCAGCCAGGCACAGTGACACACACCTGTAATCCTAGCTACTCGGATAGCTGAGATAGGACTATTCCAAGTTTGAGGCCAGCCTGGACAAGCTGAAAATAAAAAATAAGAAGGGCTGAGAGTGTCTAGCTCAGTGATGGAGTGCCCCCTAGCTCTATCTATCCCCAGTGCTGTAACAAAAAATCCTCATACACAGTCAAACCCCAGATTATATGTTATCTCTCTACTCTTACATTCCATTATAACATTTATAGCTGTTGTAACTAAATTATCAATTTTGTGGTTTATTTCTTAATATGTTTCTTTTGATAGAATATAGGCCCATGAAGCTGAGAATTTTTTTCTTAGCTACCAGTAGATTCTAAATGTTTTGTACAAGCCGGGCGTGGTGGCGCACGCTTGCAATCCCAGCATTCGGGAAGCTGAGACCGAAGGATCCGGGTTCGAGGCCAGCCTTAGCTACCTAGTGAGGCCCTCTGCAACTTAGTGAGACAAAATAAAGAATAAAAAATAGGGCTGGGGGTGTAGCTCGGAGGTAGAATGCCCCTGGGTTCAATCCCCAGTACTGCAAAAAAAAAAAAAAAAGTTTTGTACACAATAAACACCAGGAGGATACACACACACACACACACACACACACACACACACACACACACGGTCCTGATGTGGTACTGGGGGTTGAATCTAAGGGAGTGCTACCTCTGAGCTACCCCCCCCCACACACACACAATCCTATTTGGTTTTTAATTTGAAATGGCCTCACTAATTGCTGAGGCTGGCCTTGAACCTATGATCGATACTCCTGTCTTAGCCTCCCAAGTACTGGGATTATAATAAGTGTGTGCTACTACTCCTGGCCACTAAGTTGCGAAGGGCCTCAGTAAGTAGATGAGGCTGGCTGCGAACCTGTGATCCTCCTGTCTCAGCCTCCCAAGTACTGGAATTGTTACAAGCAGTAGCTACCACACCCAGCTCAAACACACCCTTTCTAATGAGTGAATGTGAGAGATTCTCTTCCACTTATGAAAGAAGAATGTATTTTTTTTCTTTTTTCCTGGAATCATTATTTTTTTATTATTTTGCTTCTTGATCTTCCAGATGTTTCTCAATGGAGGCTATACTTCTTTATTCCCTGGATTTATATATGTTATATACATGGGTTTTTTTTTGGGGGGGGGGTTGGTTCTGGGGATTGAATCCAGAGGTATTCTACTTCCAAGCTACACCCCGAGTCCAATTTTATTTATTTGGAAACAGGGTCTCACTAGGTTTCTGAGAACCTCGCTAGGTAGTCTCCAAAGTAGTCTCTTTGAACCTTTGATTGTCCTGTCTCGGCCTCCCAAGTACTAGGATTACAAGCGTGCCCTGCCATGCCCAGTTTACATGAGGTGTTTTATACAAGGATGATTTTTAAGTTACTGAATGGGATTTTGAAAAATCAGTTATACTTGAAGTTATAAATTATCAAACATTGAAATAGCCTCTTATGATGGCAATAAATTACATAAACCTCTTGTTTACATTTATATGACTGGGGTCTCTGGCTTCTCTCATTGAAACATATTACAGATCAGCACGTATTTTCTATAATGGAAAAGATGACAAATATGAATTTTCAGCATTGCAACCATATTGTCTCTTTCAGCACTGCCTAACTCTACCATTATATCACAGAAGCAGCCGTGTGTAATATGTAAATGAATGAGCATATCTATTCCAATAAAGTGATACGTATGGACAGTGAAGTTTGAATTTATCTAATCTTCATGTGTCAAGTAATGTTTTTCTCTTGATATTTCTCCCAACCATTTAAAAATGCAAAAACTGCTTATCTTGTGGGTATAACAAAAACAGGAATGTGGCCCCTAATTCTTTTAATTGCTGACACTGTCTTTAACTATCTTAGTAATTAAACAGCCTATATCATGTTCACAGCTAAAATAGAACGCAAAGGAAGGTGACCCTTTTCTGGGTAGAAGCAAATGTGGGCTGCTGTTTAAAGAAGAATTAACTTTTTAATTGTGTAGAGAGATATTTAAGAAAAGTTCCAAAGTTGGGCATGTTGGCATGGGCCCATAATCCTAGTACTTGGAGTCTGAGACAGGAGTATCACAATGCCATAACTTGGAGAGACACTGTTTCAAAATAAAAAATACAGTAGGGCTGGGGATATAGCTCAGAGGTAGAACGCCCCTGGGTTCAGTCCCCAGTACCTCCCCACCCCCCCACCCCCCAAAAAAGATGAAGAGCAGCAGTTCCACATTTTGTTGCCTATTTACCTATTAGGTAAACAGTTTTTAAAAATTGAATGAATTTTTCCAGTATTTGGTGGACCC
This sequence comes from Graphiurus murinus, assembly GCA_004027655.1. Taxonomy (NCBI): domain Eukaryota; kingdom Metazoa; phylum Chordata; class Mammalia; order Rodentia; family Gliridae; genus Graphiurus; species Graphiurus murinus. The sequence goes on along the minus strand of PVLC010015491.1, from coordinate 6,630 downwards.
AAGCCTATCATTCTCTTTTGATACCAATACTTTTATGTTTAATATATATCTTTATTGCGTTGATTCTCAACTAGAATCTATAAAGGAAGTTCGTTTCTTAGATACCGTCAGGAAGTAAATGGCTTGCCATCCTTTAAATTTCTTTATCCCTCGTTGAAAAAATGAGAACCATCTGTTTTTTTCTTTTACCAGTCAGAAACTTGATTGTAAAAATATTTAGGGGGTTAAAATTTAGCACTGACATAAATTATGCTTGTTCGTGTGTGGTGTTGGGGATTGAACCCAGGGGCATTCTACCTCAGAGTTATACCCCATTCCTATTTTATTTTTTATTTTGAAACAGAGCCTTGCTAAGTTGCTGAGGCTGGCTTCAAACCTGTGATCCGCCTGTCTAAGCTTCCCAAGTACTGGAATTACAGGTGTGTATTACCATGCCCAACTTATTTTATATTTTGATGTGGGTTTACCTTTTGGACTGGTTTTTTATAAATTTTCATTTGCACTAACAGGGAATATGCCTGATGTGTAGTGATTTTGGAATCCCTTAAATATATTCTGAATAATATAGTTTATTTTTTTTTATGTAGATAAGGATGCTTTAACATTGGATGTGATGTTTTCAGTCACAGTATTCTATATGTTTCTTGGTTTTTATAACTTAATTATGTAAAATATTTGATGATTATGGTTTCAAAAGATAAAGAATGCCTTGTAATATACTGCTTATAGTTGAGTTACTTTCTTAGCATACAATAAATAAATTAGGAATTAATACAAAATTGAGATTATCCTTATTTCCAAATATCTCTCAAGCTTCTACATATAAGAGCAAACATACATCTAATCTTTTTGTTAGACTGGCAGTTCTCAGTGTAATATTCTTGAGTTCCATTCATTTTCCTGCAAATGATGTGATTTTGTTCTTTTTTATGACTGAGTAACATCAGAAAGATGAACAAACTCCCAAAAGAATGACTGAAGGGGATTAGGGAAGGGAAAGGCGGGGAGAAAGTCATAAAGAATGTAAAAGTTGAAATAATGCTATCATTGTATACAAAATTACCAGTTCCAATCTCAAAGACATGCACCAGGAGGCTGAGGGAGGGATTGGAACCTGATGGGAAGGGCACTAAGAGCTGTGTCCATGTATTTTTCTGACACACAGTACCCCAATATGATGTTTAATTACACTGTGCCAAAAATAATTGATTATCCTAAATAAAAATAAATCCAAAACAAGACAAAGGTTTCTGATTATATTTTAATATGCTATTATTTTCTTGGTACTCAAAAACCTATAGAATGTTACTATTGAAAGAACTGTAGGCTCTTCAGTTCTTTTTTATTTTATAGCTGATGACACTGAGTCATACTTCCTCTGGACATTGTAGGTAGAGGTAGAACTTTGTACTGAAAATACTTGGAAGATATTTTATATTGAAAAGTCCTCAGATCTATACAAACTTATAAGTATCAGTAGCCTTTTACTATCTTGAATATCTCACATTATCTGTGGATGTCATTTTGTTAACCTACATTTTAGATATTAATTTCCTCTTTCTTTCCTGGGAAGTACAGATAACTGCTTAATAACTTCTAAGTAGCATGGAGTATTTTCTTTTTTTTCCAGATGTTTTCAGCCAGTAGAATTATATTTTCATTTCTAGCTATGAAGACTTCCTATGTTTTTATTTAAAATAGTACAGTTTTAACCTGGCATGGTGTCACACACATTTAATCCCAGTACTTGGCAGGCTGAGACAGAAGGATTACAGGTTTGTCAAGGATAGCCTCAGCAACTAAGTGAGACCCTGCTTCAAAAATAAAAATAAAAAGGGCTGGCATTCAAAGGTAGAATGCCCCTAGATTCAGTCCCCAGTACCACAAACATAGATCGATTAATTAATAAATAGTACAAATTTATTTTACTGAAACTAAGGACTTAGAATATAGTAAATCATGATAGTACTTTTTCTCTATAATCCAAAATGAAAATAAAACTTCATTTTTTCTTTATGGAAATACAATTTTAATAGTCTCCAATTAGAAGCAGTTGTGAAATTGAGCACTTTCATGGTCTGAATAGGGGAACGATGGCATTTTTCCTTTTCCTATGATTATTCTATATGGTTTGTAGTCATATATGAATTACGTGTCATGCATTCTGAAAAGCATTGTTACTTAAATGATGTGTCCATTTAATTTATTTTACCAATTTTAGAATTTTAAGTGAGACTATGGATTTAAAAATAATAATTTACTAGCATTCACCTCTTTCTCTCTTTTTTTTTTTTTTTTTTTTTTTTTTTTTTTTTTTTTTTTTTTTTTTTTGTTTTTTTTTTTTTTTTTTTTTTTTTTTTTTTTTTTTTTTTTTTTTTTTTTTTTTTTTTTTTTTTTTTTTTTTTTTTTTTTTTTTTTTTTTTTTTTTTTTTTTTTTTTTTTTTTTTTTTTTTTGCAGTACTGGGGATGGAACCCAGGGGCATTCTACCTCTGAGCTATGCCCCAGCCCTATTTTTTATTCTTTATTTTGAAACAGTTGCCAAGGGCCTCTCAAGTAGCTGAGGATGGCCACGAACCTGCGATCCTCCTGTCTCAGCCTCTCAATTACTGAGATTACAAGTGTGTGCCACCATGCCTGGGTGACTAGCCCTCACTCTTAAGTGGCCCTATGTGCCTAAACTCACCTGCATCGTAATATGTCCACCCCCACCCAATGGAAAACAGAAGTATGCAGGAGTTCTGCTCTGTAGCACTGGTAGACATCTGTGTGGAAGATGAGGCTACAAACGAGTGACCTTAGATCTCCAAGAGAGGCACTGCTTTGTTTTGTGGCTTTTATGTAACCTCAGATCCAGAATGAATCCTGGAATGTAAACTAGAATGTGTGTTCTTGTCCTTTTTTGTAATTCTGTTCCCTCTAAGGTGCACAATTTTCTCAATCTACTTGGCTTGTATTTCGATAGACATTTCTCATTCCAGTACAGTGGTCAAGTTTCCCCATAGTTCTGAAAAGCCAGATATTTCATTTGCATTTCTGAATCTGAAAATATAAACATCCTTGACTGAGAACTTAACATTTTCAGGTGAAAGTACATTCAGATGTTTTCCAAGTGGCCCTTCCTCTGTATGATTGTAGGACATTCCCAGGAATCATGACTGTTGCAGATTGGTTCTTGAATCAGTAACATTTTAAAGCCCTTTTTATTTTTTGCATATCCTGCTTTTGACAGATGACTACTTTGTTGCTAGGTAGTTTTTAAATGAAATTGAGGTTAAATTCCTCTCAGAGATGACCTGTGTTGTAAGGTTGAAAAGTCAGCTGGTCCTTAGAAGGAACACTGAAGAATGATATGTACTAATGACTGTGGTGCTGTCTTGCTGTTGTTGGTAGTAATTGTCTCTTTTCCTTTCCCCTTTCCTGTTGCCTCTTTCTTTTCTCTGTCTTTCTATGTACTGTTTGAATTTATTAAATTGACCTATATATTTGTTTCCTTGCTTCCCTTTTAATTTTGTGATCTCCTGCCCTTTCTGTCTTTCCCACTTGCTTGGGTTCCATGTTGCTAGTTTTTGTGTTCGCTCGCTCATTATCACCCTTTTTTGTACTTCAAATCCCAGCAGCTGCCCAGCCAGGTCCCTGAGCACAGCCCTGTGGTTTATGGGACTGTGGAGAACGCTCATCTTGCTGCCAGCACCTCTGTCACTGCAGCTAGCGACCAGAAGCAAGGTTTGTGTCCCTCTTATTTTTAGTCTCCTTTTTCTTAATTACATTGCCCTCAACATTCAAAAGTAAGGGTAAAACATCTGAGAACTGTTTAGACACCCACTTTTAAACAAAGCTTTGAGATGGAAAATGTTTTACTTTGACATGGAAACTAAAGTAGAGATGCTTCATAAATTTTCATCCTATGTTTTATGAATGCCTCGCTGTCAAGATCTGTGTATGGAGGTATAGCTTAGCTGCCTGAAACTTTTTTAACATAAAGTCTGGGAGAGGGGAAATAAGTCAAAGCATGTATTACTTTATAAGAACAACACCATTTAATTTATATATTCCTTCTGTATCTTACTATTTTTACAAAACATAAAATATTTTTTTGTACAAGGTTGGGCTTCTGTTCCCCTTCCCTAAAGTAAGCACTGAGCTCAAATCCTGACATTACTCACTAGCTATCTGGTTTTGATTAAGGTCACTTACCTTAAATATCCCAATTTCTTTAGTTTTAGAAGAGAATGAAGATCTACCTCACAGAGTTGTTGAGGACATGCCTAGCATAGGAAAGGTTCCTACTGAATTAACACCATTATTTCTGGTATATGAATCAGACTAAGGACTTTTACTCTGATTGACCTTTTTCATGAAGTGGCAAATGTGAGTTGAAACACAGTGCTGTTTGGGAAATAACCTTTTAAGGGAAATCTCATGCCAGAAAGTGGGATATCATAGTCTTTCCTGCGTAGTTGAATTTTAGCTTAACCTTATAAAGTTAGGAGGCAATTCTCAGTAGACACAGAGGGAACAAAGTAACTTTGACACACCTTCTAATGTTTCTGGCTTTGTTCTAATAATGAATGGAAATCATATATGTGTTATCTGCTTTCTTGAATTACTCATCCTTCCAAACCCTTGATTATTTTTTAGACTGTTAATAAATATACTTTCTAAAAAATTATTTTTTTAAACTATTTAGAAATGAGCTGGGTGTGGTGGCACTCGCTTGTAACCCCAGTACTTGGGAGGCTGAGACAGGAGGATCTGGGTTCGAGGCCAGCCTCAGCTACTTAGTGAGCCCTCCTCAACTTAGTGAGACCCTGTTTCAAAATAAAGAATAAAAATTAGGGGCCGGGCATGGTGGCACACGCTTGTAATCCCAGCATTTGGGAGGCTGAGACTGAAGGATCCGGGTTTGCGGCCAGCCTCAGCTGCTTAGTGAGGCCCTCCGCAACTTAGTGAGACCCTGTTTCCAAATAAAAAATAAAAAAATAGGGCTGGGGCTGTAGCTCGGAGGTAGAATGCCCCCAGGTTCCATCCCAAATACCGCAAAAAAAAAAAAAGTTAGGGCTGGGGATGTAGCTCGGAGGTAGAATACCCCTGGGTTCAATCCCGTACCGCAAAAAGGAAAAAAAAATTTTTTTTAGCAATGCTTGGGAGGCTGACACAGGAGGATCGCAGGTTCAGATCCAGCCTTGGCAACTTCGCGAGGCTTTCAGCAACCGAATGAGACCCTGTTTCCGAATAAGAAATAAAATTGGGCTGGGGATGTAGCTTGGAGATAAAATGCCTCTACATTCAATCCCCAGTACCCAAAAACAAAATTAGAAATGGCCCATAAAATGGAGCTCTTTAATAGTAATGGTTTTTGGCTAGAGTGTAAACTTATCACACTTATAAAACATTTGAAAGATGGATTTCTAATACATGATTTCAGTGTTTTTATACCATTCAAAGATTATATAGTATTTTTAAAATAAAAATTCATATTTTTCTATTGAGTATTAAGAAGCCTAGTTAAAAAAACTTGAACAGAGGCAAATCTCATATTGGTTTTAAACAAAAAGATAATGAATCCTAGTTAGGCATGCTTTTAAAAGTTACACTAAAAGCTGGGCATAGAGGCACATGCCTATAATCCCAGTACTTGGATGGCTGAGACAGGAGGATCACAGGTTCAAGGCCAGCCTCAGCAACAACTTAGCTAGACTTTCAGCCACCCTTTTTCAAAACAAAAAGAAATAGAAAAGGTCTGGGGGTATAACTCAGAGGTATTCACCCCTGGATTCAATCCACAGTACACCCCCCCCCAAAAAAAAACCAGTTGCACTGAAAAATACATCTTTCAGCAATATCTAGAGTTAAAAGAAGGTATGTGCAGGCCTAGAACGAAATTTTTTTTAATATTAAAGCCATTCACCTTGTAGAAGCGTCGGTATTGGGGAGCCATTCCCTACATCCAAATAATAAAGTAGTTTTAAGTCAAAATTTGAAATGTTTTTAATCTTTGTGAGAAAAATTACAATATTTCTTTCAAAATTTCACCTCAGAATGCCAACTTTTCAATTATGAGATCCTCACATTTTGTCATATTTATAAAGGTCTCGATTTTCAAGATGAGGAAATACAGAATTCTTGGATTCTTTCAAATTTTTTGTCTTTAGTGAAAATGTGAATAAAAGAATCAACATTTCAAGCTGATATATTGTGTAGATTGTATGAATTGGGAAATGTTTCAGATCACTTTGAAATGAAAACTTCTAGTATATTTGGTACATTTCATAGAGCTTGTAGATAACCTTTTGCGACTACTGTCATCTTCCTTGTGATACCAGCTGTTCACCAGAAAACTCAGGAACTGCTTTATAATTCTGCCCATAACTTGCTAATATATAAGAGTTTTCAGAGTATTTCTTTAGCTAGCAGTGCTGAGGATCAAATCCAGGGCCTCACACAGGCTAGGCAAGCACTCTACTGTTTAGCTATACCCCAAGCCCTCAGCGTAGTTTTTTAAACTAACTTTGAATAATTCAAATGCCATTAGAAAGTACTTGCCACTTTTTAGGGAATATGCTTTTTTCTCTGTACTTAATTTTTTAAAGATTTCCTTTTTAACTGTATATTCCTTTTTTTTTTTTTTT
>PVLC010015490.1:0-37295 GCA_004027655.1 Graphiurus murinus | reverse complement strand
CCCCAGTACCGCAAAAAAAAAAAAAAAAAAAAAAGTAAGCCGGGCATGGTGGTGCATGCTTATAATCCCAGCATTTGGGAGGCTGAGATCTGGAGGATCAGGGTTCGGGGCCAGCCTCAGCTACCTAGTGAGGCACTCCGCAACTTAGTGAGACCCGGTTTCAAAATAAAGAATAAAAAATAGGCTGGGCGTGTGGCGTACACTTGTAATCCCAGCATTCGGGAGGCTGAGACCAGAGGATCCGGGTTCACGGCCAGCCTCAGCTACCTAGTGAGGCACTCCGCAACTTAGTGAAACTTGGTTTCAAAATAAAGAATAAAAAAATAGGGGCTGGGGGTATAGCTCGGAGGTAGAATGCCCCTGAGTTCAATCCCCAGTAAAAAAATAAAAAATAAATAAATAAATAAAAATCACATTTGTGAGCCAGCCATGGTGGTGCACGCTTATAATCCTAGTACTTGAGAGGCTGAGACAGGAGGATCCGGGTTTGTGGCCAACCTCAGCTACTTAATGAGGCCTTCCACAACTTAGTGAGACCCTGTTTCAAAATAAAGAATAAAAAGTCAGTTTGTGGAAGATTCAATTTGTGTCCACGTAAGTTTATCTTTGAGAGTATTTGTCTTTTTTTTTTTTTTTTGCGGTACTGGGGATTGAACCCAGAGGCATTCTACCTCCAAGCTACACCCCCAGCCCTATTTTTTATTCTTTATTTTGAAACAGGGTCTCACTAAGTTGCGGAGTGCCTCACTAGGTAGCTGAGGCTGGCCACGAACCCGGATCCTCTGGTCTCAGCCTCCCGAATGCTGGGATTACAAGTGTGTGCCACCATGCCTGGCTTGAGAGTATTTGTTTTCTAAGAGAAAATAAAATTAAAGGAAAGCAGGCAGGTTTTCATTTTCAAAGAGAAACATTTTTATTATTAGATTAACCTTTACTCGTATATATTTAAAAATTTCCTTTTTGGTGAAAAATGAATTCTAAGCAGCATAACTGCAGGAGGAGGAACCAAAGTAAATGCTTTACAAATCGTCCTGAAACTCGACCTCGTCCAATAAGTGGCTGGTCCAACCTGTGAGGTGCTGTGTCCCGGCAGGTGAGCCAGGTCCTTTGGTGGGGTGCACTCATGGCCACCCCTCTTGCCGCTGGCTTCTGTGTCTCCAGAGTGTGACACAAGCATGGGCTGGCTTAGCCCTTGTCCCAAACTTATGTCACAGTTATGGAAAATGTTTGGATGATTCAAAGTAACCTTTGACAGTTCATTTTATTTCGGGTCATCTGGTTAAAGGTAATTAATAAGCTAGGCATTGTGGTGCACACCTGTAATCCCAGTACTTGGGAGGCTGAGACGGGGACCGCAGGTTCAAGGCCAGTCTCAGCAACTTAGTAAGACCTCGTTTCAAAATTTAAAAATTTAATCCCCAATACCCCCCCAAAAAAGTAGTCATTAAGGTTTTATAATATAAAATGTGTCTCTTGGTGGGACAGCTCCTTCATTCTACTTGTAGAAATTAAGATGGTCCTTGTTGCTTTCTGAGGTCCACTTAAGAGTTGCTCTCATGAGTTTTTAAACGTGGTTCTGCCTTGTCCAAATAGTAGCATGTGGAGATTAAGAAACACTAATCCTCTAAAGTAACTGTCTTTCAATTTAAGGTGTTTAAGGATAATTGCTGCAAGAGAGAGATCCTGGCTCTTCAGATCTATTGTCGGAATGAAAGCAAGGGCTGTGCAGAGCAGTTAACCCTGGGCCATCTGCTGGTAAGGACCTGCGTGGCGCTGGAGGCTTTGATGTTTAGGAATCCAGGCCCCTCACCTCATCCAGCTGGAGGCCCAGCTGGCCAGGTGATGTGGCACCTCAAAGTCACGTTTGCCTTAGTCTTGCCAAACACACCCTCCAGGAGAAAGAGGAGGGCAGGGAGGGAAGAAGGAAGGGTGGACGTGATCAAAGCACTGTCTACGCACTGTGGAAGTGTCATGGGGAACCCATTGGTTTGTAAACTAATCATGCAGTTAACACACACAGAACCTCGCAGGAAAGTGGTCCGCCCTGGGGTGCTCAGTGTCACTTTATGACACCACTGGCGGAATTGTCAGCATCCTCACCCTAGTTAGAATAGAGAGACGTCTGAGTTGGATTTTAATTTTGGAAGGCACAGTACAGTGTTTTTTATTGTGAAATTTCACAGAACTTCTTGTTTTTTTTAAGTGGTGTCCTGTTTTATCCTGGGAGGATGTTTGATTTGGAATGCAAGTTCTGAGCAGCTAGCCATCTGTCTCTTTATTCGAGGGAGAGTTGACTGCATTCCTCAACAGCAGGTGGTTTAGCCACGGAGCCTCAGTGTCTCTTGGTCTACTTACCACGCTGCTGTGAAGAGCTGGTCTGACAGCAGATTAGGAACATTCCATAGGATTTCATGACCTATAGGTTAGAATCTGGCATTTCAGACCAATTGTTTGCTTGCTTACTTGTCAGTTAAGAACTTGGTTTGTCTGCAGGTGCATCTCAAAAATGATTGCCAGTTTGAGGAACTTCCGTGCGTGCGTGCTGACTGTAAGGAAAAGGTGCTGAGAAGAGACCTGCGTGACCACGTGGAGAAGGCGTGTCAGTACCGCGAGGCTACCTGCAGTCACTGCAAGAGCCAGGTCCCCATGGTCACGCTGCAGGTGCGGTGTTCCTGCCCCTCTCGTTCATTAGCTGCGCCCTTGCAGAATAGCTCTTTAAATGAGTATTCTAACAGAAATAAAGAGAAAGATAGGACTAAATAGCAATTTTCATCTAACTTTATTTCAGAGGAAAGCTCTATTTGTTTTGCCTATTTTGATTTATATAATTAACATTTTCCGTTGCCTTGATTGAATATCATTTGGGGTGTCAAAAAAATGAGGAATGATTATTCAAAGAAAAAAAAAGGTAGAATTTGTAACTTGTCCCAGAGAAAGGCCTCAAAATTTTGATGGGTTGCTTTTCACAGCTGCATGACATAACCATTGCTTACAGCAGGCTAATTTATCCTGCCGTGTTGAAGTGCAGCTGTCTGTTTCGGGGAGAGATGAGAACTTAAACTATTTCCCTTCCCTTCGTGGTTTTGGCATGCATCTGTACTGTGTGTGTGTTGGAATCACATCACTTGTGTGTAGATCCAGGAGGAAGGAGAGGCATTGAGGGTGCATGGAGGTGCCTACAAGGGAGCACACGGCCTCTGAGATGGCCGGTAGGCTTCAGGAACTACAGGGAATGCGGGGAGATTGGGAGGCAGTAGGGCAGCCAGGGAGGAGCGGTGGTTACTAGCGTATGTCTCCAAGATGGGGGAGTAGGATTAGTTGACGGCGTGTACAGACGTGAGTGAAGGATGCTGCCAGTGCTTGTGATGAGAACAGCATGTGAACCAGGGTGTCCTGCCAAGGTGGAGCTCAGTAGAGGTAACAGGCTTGGGGGAGAGTAGTGGAGTACGGTGGTCCAGGTCACAGGTGTGTGTACACTGGTGATCCTCTTGGGAGGCTGAAAACAGAGGATCACAAGTTCAAGGCCAACCTCAGCAGCTCAGTGAGATCCTGTTTCAAAATAAAAAGGACTGGGGGAGCTGGGCATGATGGCACATGCTTGTAATCCTGGTGCTTGGGAGACTGAGACAGAAGGACCGCAGGTTCAGGACCAGCCTCAACAACTTATAGTGAGGCCCTCTGCAACTTAGTGAGACCCTATTTCAAATAAAAAATTTAAAAATAGGACTGGAGGTGTACCTCAGAGGTAGAATGCCCCTGGATTCAATCCCCATTAGCTAACACACACATGCACTCACACTCACTCACACTCATACATACTCACACTCACACACATACACACACTCACTCACTCAGTGGGGATTTTGTGGCCGTGGACTGGAGGGTGTGGAAGTGGAGAGGAGGGCCAACGCTAGAGAGGCCTGGCTGGGGCGGCCACCAGCAGAGGTGTGACCAGGAAGCAAGGGCGGAGGGGCTGGAGGGCTGCGCTTGCCACGTGGTGTGGTCACCCGAGGGCAGGTAGGGCACGAGAGCCATGAGTTCCAGGTGAGCATTCTGGAGCACACAATAACGACAATTTAGGGGGAAATTCTTGCCCGTAATTTTTACCTATGAAATGAGATTTAAGTTGCTTTATTTAAGTTCCCTGTCATGGGCCTGGGCCTCCCTTCCATTCAGAAACCTTGTGGGATACAGTGTGTGTGTGTGTGTGTGTGTGTGTGTGTGTGTGTGTGTGTGTGTGTGTGTGTTGTGTTTTTTTTTGTTTTGTTTTGTTTTTACTGGGAATTGAACCCAGGGGCATTCTAGGTTGCTGAGAGTCTCACTACATTGCTGAGGCTATCCTCAAACCTGCAGTCCTTTTGTCTCAGCCTCCTAAGTGCTAAGTTTACAGGTTTATGCCACCTTGTCTGGCATACTAAGCACTTTTAAGACTTGTACTCTTTCCTTTGGGAAATAGCAATAGTATTTGTCATAATTGAGTAATTCCTCCAGTAATTAACTTCCAGGCAGTGAGACATACCTAATGAACAATACTTCAGGCTTTACACTTGTTAATATATTGCTATCAAAGTTACACTTTGCTTCTTGCAAAAATCAATTACTTGCAGAGTAGAATCCAGCAATTAATTTTCTTTCAAGAAGGAATTGTAGAGCATGTCAATTAAAGGCCATGTAAGTAACTGACTCCGATCACGAGAACAGGCTGTGGGAGTCAGGTGTTAAAACGCCAGCATGGTGTATGAATTCCTGAAGCATCGGTGGAGTGCCTGTTGGGCCCCAGACCCTGTGCTTATTGCTCAGGTTGGTCATGAGAATAATTTGCAGTCGCGCGTGCGCGCGTGTGTGTGTTACTGGGATTTGAACCCTGGGGCACTCTACCTCCAATCCACGTCCCCAGTCCTTTTCTTGTTTTGAAACAGTCTCCCTAGGCTGCTGAAAGTCTCGATAAATTGCTGAGCCTGTTCTTGAACCTGTGATCTTATCTGAAGCTCAGGGATAGAATGACAGTGAGTTTAGGACCCGAGTTGTACAAATAAATATTCCTTATAAATCTTGGTATACTCTTTTTTTTTTTGCGGTATTGAGGATTGAACCGAGGGGCATTCTACCTCCAAGATATACCCCCAGCCCTATTTTTTTATTCTTTTATTTTGAAACAGGGTCTCATTAAGTTGTGGAGGGCCTCACTAGGTAGCTGAGGCTGGCCATGAACCCAGATCCTCGGGTCTCAGCCTCCCAAATGCTGGGATTACAAGTGTGCGCCACCACGCCCAGGTCATTAAGTCTATTTTTAAAAAAAACCAGCCATCTAATATATGCAAACCTAAAGCCCCAGTTCATCCTGATTTTCCTGTTTCCTTTTTTTAATGTGTGTGGCACTGGAGATTTAAACCAGGGGCATTCTACCTCTGAGCTATACCCCCAACCCTTTTTATTTTTGTTTTGAAACAGGGTATCACTAGGTTGAGAGTCTCACTAGGTTGAGAGTCTCACTATGTTGCTGAGGCTGTCCTCAAACCTGTGGTCCTCCTGTTTCAGCCTCCCAAGTACTAGGATTACAAGCACATGCCACCATGCCCAACTGATAAAACAAAACAGAGCTGGAGGTGTAGCTCAGCAATAGAATGCTCCTGGGTTCCATATACCACACACAAAAAAAAGTAAAGAGGATACTGCAACAAAGTATCACAAAGTTAGTGGTTTAAAACAGCAGAAATGAGCAGGGCGTGGTGGCACAAGCTTGTAATCCCAGCATTTGGGAGGCTGAGACTGGAGGATCCCAGTTCTTGGCCAGCCTCAGCTACTTAGTGAGGCCCTCCACAACTTAGTGAGACCTTGTTTCAAAATAAAGAATTAAAAAATAGGGCTGGAGCTGTAGCTCAGAAGTAGAGTGCCCCCAGGTTCCATTTCTAGTACCACTAAAAAATAAGCCGGGTGTGGTGGCACACACTTGTAATCCCAGCATTCGGGAGGCTGAGACTGGAGGATCCGGGTTCGAGGCCATCCTCAGCTACCTAGTGAGGCCCTCCGCAACTTAGTGAGACTCGGTTTCAAAATGAAGAATAAAAAATAGGGCTGGGGATATAGCTCGGAGGTAGAATGTCCTTGAGTTCAATCCACAGTGCCGCAAAAATAAATAAATAAAATAAATAAATAAAACAGCAGAAACGTATTCTCTCACTGTTCTGAGTTCACAAATGGGGAATCAGAGTGTTGGCAAGTGCTACTCCCTGACAGCTCTGAGAAAGACTCCTTCCCCGCCTCAGTCCACAGTCCTTGGCTCTGAGCTGCACCTGCCTGCCTCTGCCGCCTTGTTCACATGGCCATCTCCATGGTGCAAGTCCTTCCTCTTCTGAGGTTGCCAGCCACTGGATTCAGAACCCACTAATCCAGTGTGGCCTCATCTTAAGTAATTATACCTGCAAAGTCTCTCTTTCTAGTTAAGGTCATTTTTCAAGGTTCTGAATGGACATAAATAGTATTCTAGGTGTATGCTATTCAATCCACCAGAGTGGGTAGAAGCCCTGAAAAGGCACTTTATTTATTTATTTATTTATTTTTTTCGGTACTGGGGATTGAACTCAGGGACATTCTACCTCCAAGCTACACCCCCAGCCCTATTTTTTATTCTTTATTTTGAAACCAAGTCTAAGTTGCGGACTGCCTCACTAGGTAGCTGAGGCTGGCCGCGAACCCGGATCCTCCGGTCTCAGCCTCCCGAATGCTGGGATTACAAGCGTGCGCCACCACGCCCGGCTGAAAAGGCACTTTATAGGAAAAGAAATATAAACAATAAGTGTCAACAGTACCTTAGCCACAGATTACCAAGGAACTGCAGGTCCCACTCATTGCATTTCAAAGATTGGGAAGTGTGATAGAAGCCAGATGTGGTTGCATACCCTGTAATCCCAGTACTTGGGAGGCTGAGACAGGATCGCAGTTCAAGGCCAGCCTCAGCAATGTAGTGAGATGCTCAGGGACCTATCAAGACTCTATTTCAAAATAAAAAATAGACTGGGCCTATAGCTCAGAAGAAGAGTGTCCTGGGTTCAATCCCCAGTACCCACAAAAAGAAAATCCCTGCATCCTTTGGTTCCCAACAAGACCTACTTCTACAAGTTAATCATACAGGTATCTTTGCACAGACTTGCAAAGGTATGCAGAGATACTGACTGATCTGTTCCTTTGGTCTCCAAGCCTGACCCCTCCTCAGACTCCCTTCCTGAGCCCTTGCTCCCATCCCACTCTCCAGCACCCCTCTGAGCTTCCCTTGCGAGTGGTCCTTAGGCTGACCTGGGCACCAGGGAGCTCGTGGGTTCAGGAGGGAGGTGAAGCAGCTGTGGAGCCAGTGCTCAGCTCGTTAGGCCTTCGCCTCGCTTGGCCCCCGGGAAAGTGGGTCCAGCACTCCCCATTTCCACACTAGGTCAGGGTCAGAGAGATGAGGCCACTTGCTGAAGTTTTCCTGCTGTGAGGCCCCTGGAGTTGAGCAGAATGGGCATCCTCGCCCTACACGTGGGGTCTGCATGCAGTGCTCCCCGTGGGAGGCCTGGGTCAGCCTCCTTTGTGCCAAACGCCTGCCCAGGAGCTTGGGGTGGTAGTGGACTTGCTCTCGAGGGGCTGAGGCCCAAGCCCATGACCAGAACAGTCTGTGCCTCACAGGTTCTGCACTGCATGCGTGGAGTGGTATGGGCCTTAAAAACACCCAACAAAACCAAGCTCAGGCCCTCCTCAGAATAAGAGTGGCATGTCCCGTGTCCTGAGCACGTGCTTCCTGCACGTGGGCCGCTGTCCTGGGCCCTTGCGCGTGCCCAATCAGACTGAGGCTAGGGGAAGTGGCCTCCCCCACTCAGGCACCCAAACCCGGCACTGTCAGGCCCAAGGAGTTGAGGCCGCAGGGAAAACGTTCCCAAGCCCCTCGATCCACAGGGTTACTAGTGGATGCTTCCGTCTCTGGCCCGCCGTTGTCGCAGGTCTGTGGTGCTCTTCAGGGTCCTTGGGTTGGATGTCCTCAGCAAGCAGAGTTCTTGTCCTCGTTGTGCTTGTGGATAGGTGACTGGACAGGTGCCCAGCCATGCCTGTGACCAAGTACTCAGCAGGCTCCCCTGGTGTTGGATTCAACAGTTGCCACCATTCAGTCTCTGTAGAGCTGAAATGTGTAACGTTTTGAGAGGAGCCAAAGCAAAATTTACCCACATTTTCCATGTACTGTAGGTAACCTAGATAAGATTTCAGGACAGTAACTTAAATACCTAGTAGATCATGCCATTTTCATATATTTGAGAAATGTCATATACAGCCCTGAAACTGAGAGGCCAGGGGAAGCCTGCTGTGACCAGTGTCACCCCTGGGCCTCGGGAGCCGGGTGTACATGGTTGCAGGGGACGTGGCGGAGGCAGCCTCAGGACGCCACCCTTGGCAGAGTGTTCTCCACACATCACCTCGGAGTCAGCTCTGCCTCAAGGCGGGGCACCTGAGACACCCTTGGGGATCAATCAACGGCGACTGGTGACCGGAGGGCGGATGCCAGCCTGCAGAGCGCTTCCTGGGCCTGCGTGGGTCTCAGGGGGGGGGAAGGAAGGCAGGTTGTGTTTCAACATTGACTCGCTCTCTTTGTAGAAACACGAAGACACCGAGTGTCCCTGCGTGGTGGTGTCCTGTCCTCACAAGTGCAGCGTCCAGACGCTTCTGAGGAGCGAGGTAAGGCCCAACCAAGATTCTGTGAAGTCTTTGGGCTAGTGTGATAGGCTCCACTCTTCCTTCATCACTGAAGTCTTAACGTTTTTCATGGTTTGTGGTGGAAATACATATGGCAGAAGAACAAAAAAGACTTGAAATTTTTGCAAATCAGAAGCAAGCAAAGAAAAGCTACACAGAGAAATCCAGAGCTAAAATTATTAAGAATTGAGAAGATGAGACTGTTGTGTCTGCAGAGCAAGCAAAGATGACACCTACAGTTTTAAAAACACTTTAAAAATCTGTAAAGTGGTGAATTACTGTAAGATTATCTTAAGAAAATAAATTAACTTAAGAGATACCCAAAACCATTTTGACCACCTGGCTGAGAAGTGGCCCGGGTAGGAAGTAGGTGTGGAGATCGGAACTCCCAGGTTTCAGGGTCATCTGAAGGACATCTCCCACTGCCTGTGGCACTTTGAGACAGGTAGATTTTACGTTAACTTCCTTTGATGGAAAAATCCCAAGGATTATGAACCTTTTTGCATGTGACCTGACCTGAAGCACTGGGAGTGGCTCTCCCAGAGCCTCCGATGGCTCCTGTGAGCTCCCTGTCTCTCACCTGCCTGCTCACCTCAGCTTTCACCAGCAGCCTGATCTCTGACCACTGGACACTGGGCAAAGGCAGCCCATATGTCCCCCTGAGCCAGAGGGCCTTCATGGGGCTAGGGCCAAGGCACAGAGTTTAAGGAGGAGCCCTAGGGTCACACTTGCTCCAGGTGCACCCTTCCAGAGCCTTGGGTGAGGGTAGGGTCTTAGCTGGTGACAGAGGTCTCTGAGCCTTCTGAATGTGCCTCTGGAAGAGCTGTTGAATGCATGTGAATGGCAGCCACAGAGGGCCAGTCCCTCGGTTACAGCTCATTTATAAAGAGTTAGTACTGTTGAAAGAACACCCAGGGGCTTATAAACACTCTCCTGAATTGCTTTTCACTCCAAGCTCTCTGAATTAGGGTGAAAAGTTGGCTCTATTTTGCTTCCCTGTTATTTTTATTTAAAAAAAAAATTTAAACTTGCATTTTTCTTGACTTCTCATGAAAAGAGCTGTTGGGCAAGGTTATCCTTGCCTCTATTCTGAAACTCATTGTGAATTCTGTAGAACTCTGATAAAGCCAGTTTAGGAAAAGGTACAACACTGAACTTACAGTATTTATTGAAAATAATGTGTCAGATGCACTGTGTCCCTGACTTTAAAATCGGAGGTGTTAGCTGGTTAGCTTGCAATTGTATTAATAGCCCTGAAAGAATGTGTTTTAGAATGACAGATTGACTTTGCTAGGACAGTCTCCATGTGCATGTGTTCCCATGCCCACCGCCCGCCAGCGCCTTCGGCCGCCTGCCTTCAGCTCCGCCCAGGGCTTCTGGTGGGTGAGGGCAAAGGCTAGCGCGTTAGGCTGCTGAACTTCGCCACCACAACTCATAGACCGTTCTCCAGGGTTGGCAGGGGCACGGGCCACCTGGTCCCTCAGGCCATTCCCACTGCCAGAAAGCAGAGGAAGCCAGGAATTCTTTTTTCCCTCTGTCTCCAAAATACTGACCTAGAGCACCTCTGTCCTGGTAGACCCCGGAGAGGTCCTGCAGAAAGCACGTCCCAGGCCTGTGGTCGCATTAGCTTAGTGCATCATTCCCTGTGTTTAAACTTGAGTGTTTTCAGTTCCCCTTTCTCTTGCCGGAGCATCATAGTGCTCTGTATTTGCTGCCTCACCGACTTTGGAGCTGAGCAAGGGGGTTGCTCCTGGAAGGATGAGTTGTCTGTTTCCAGTCCCTCCTCATTTTCCTTCCATCAGTTTGAGGAGACAATATGAGATACATATTGTTAGAGCGGCCTGAGAGTTTCTGGCCCTGTCGGGGAAAAGTCTTTTCAGGCAAAGGAAACTCGTCTCCAATTATCTGAGTGTTTCAAGTAATGGTGCAGAGTGGGCGCTTGCTGTGAAAATAGACTTACTTTTGTGTACTGTATATCAAGTGTGTGACCCAGTTGCATCCTGAATGCTTTCTCTCTTTTTTTGTGTTTCATGCAATTTTTGTTTATGGTCTTTAAATGTGCATTTCAGTTTTTTTTTTTTCTTCTTCTTTTTTTTAATTCTGACATTTCAGACAGCATATCACATTTTGGACAATTTGTTATAAAGAAACTGCAAGTTTAAGAAATGTTACAGTAAATGTATCTCTGTATATTGGTTTGTATATGTGCATACACGTGACAGTACTCTATATTTACTGCCTATAAGCCTAGCAGCAGATGATATGTACACACTTGTAGCTGATAAACACCCTTCTTAACAGTGCGACCCAGATGCTCTCTGTGCCCTAATATGTTTGAACATTTTCATGCAAACGTTTGTGCCACAACTCACGTCTCTTTCCCGTTGCAGTTGAGTGCACACTTGTCAGAGTGTGTCAATGCCCCCAGCACCTGTAGTTTTAAGCGCTATGGCTGCGTTTTTCAGGTCAGTATCCGACATTTGTCCTTCCCAGTCACTGACATTCTGCCATGAGAGAAAGTTCTTATATTAACATTTTAACATGCAAGTTCTGACTCTTTTAGTCTTTGCCATGAAAGTGGAACACCCTGTTGTGTGGGTGACAAAAGCTGCATGCAGCAGGCGTGGGGCTCGCTCGCCAGGCCGGGGGTGTTCTGAGACTTGAGGTGGACACTGCTGAGGGGGAGTCAGTACAGTAGGAGGACTGCTGCATCTAGAACCAGCCAGGAGCCAGGCGCGGTGGCACACACCTATAATCCCAGTACTTGGGAGGCGGAGACAGGAGGAGCACAGGTCCCAGGACAGCCTCAGCAATGTAACGAGACTCTCAGCAACCTAGTGAGACCCTGTTTCAAAATAAAAAGGGCTGGGAGTGTAGCTCAGAGGTAGAATGCCGCTGAGGTCAACCCCTAGTACCACAAGAAAATAAAGTAAAACAAAGGCAGATAGCAGTGGGACAGATAGGAATGACACTGGGTGGGGTTATATGGAAATGACAGCAGTTCCTTGAATGTGAGTGAGTATCAAGCAGAGTTTCAGCGTCGCGTGTCAGCATCAGCTGTAAGGACCATGCACACGAGTGTCTGTGAATGCACTCGTGCACACACGCCGTGCTGACTCTGGTCCCCCAGGCAGACCCAGCCGAGCAGTCCTTAAAACAGCACATCCCGGGAGAAGTGTCGCTGCACACGTGCAGCATGAGAAGCCTACGTCTGGATTTTTGTTGTTTAGTTTTTTTTAACATGTCTGAGATTTCTAGTGAATTAGGATTGTGTTTTCACTGAAGTGTTTATCTTAACCTTAGGAATACTTAAAGACAAAATATATTACAACTAAAGGATTATGTATTTAATTTTATGTATCACCAGTACATTATTATGAAGTCAATACAGAGATATTGGCATCACAGTATTTTCTGAGAAAGTAAAGAGCTGAAAGTAGTGGTGATGCATGCCTGTCATCCCAGTACTCTGGAGGCTGAGACAGGATCGCAGGTTCTTGGCCAACTTCAGCAACCTAGCGAGACCCTGTTTCAAAATAAAAATTCAAAAAAGGGCTGGCGTGTAACTCAGAGGTAGAACACCCCTGGGTTCAATCCCCAGTACCATTTTTAAAAAAGTCCAACTAGCTTTCCCTTGCTTTAGTCTCTGTCGAGACTGAGGTTCCCCTGTTATGTCGTACGTAGTACCATCCATTCTCTTTGTGTATGTGTATATATATGTTGATATAGAGCAATGCCTATATCAACATATATATATGAATATTCTATGTACAGAGTATATGTTTTGGAGATCATGAAAATGCTTTCTCTGGCTTCTTAATTTTATATTCGAAACAAATTATGTTTTATACTAATTGCTTCCTTAAAGATGAAGTATTGTATAATGTGCTTCCTCCTGACTCTCAAGTGGTCTGCATCTTATGTACTCTGTAGATTGTTTCTGTTGTATGTAACTTTCTAAGTAGACTGGTGAGGAGCAGTCATTCTTGGATGCAGTAGATTTGAGCAGACACGTCAGCACGCACTGGCCTGCTGTAGCAGCATCTGGCTGCAGCTACCGCTCTCTGAACATTTTCCATTTATATTTTTAATGGGAAAATCTCTGAAGGAACAAGAACAAACTTAAATCTGGACATTACCAGTGTGCAACGTTGATAAGAAGCCACTTGGGATAAGAGCTTGAGAGGGAGGAGCTTGAGCTTAGGTGAGCTCCACAGCTTGGCGGCCTGTTCTCCTGGAGTGCTCTCCTGCACAGCAGCCTAGGTGCCCCCGAGCATCACTTCCGAGGCTCAGAGATCCCGGGGTAACTGCATGAGTGAGCCCCTTCACGTGTAGTGCCGCTTCTAGAGTCCTAGGCTAGTCTTTCCATCCTTGCAGTGCGGGGATCGGCCTAACTCGACGCGCTTTGCTCTCACAGGGGACGAACCAGCAGATCAAAGCTCACGAGGCCAGCTCTGCAGTGCAGCACGTCAACTTGCTGAAGGAGTGGAGCAACTCCCTGGAGAAGAAGGTAGGCTGTGTAAAGAGGAACTCTGTTTGATAGTTATTGATAGATTTTGATAAAAGAAACAGCATCAAGAGATTGTCAGCGAAGTCAACTTTTGTGTGTGACCTTGAGCTTATGAATGAGATTGTAGCACTTCCACTCCCACACACACATTGTTCTGTAAAAGACAGCCACCCTCGAGCACAGCCAGGTGGGTGCGGCCGCGCTGGCGCTAGACAGCCACTAGAGCAGTGCGCCTGAGCCGTGGACTGTCGGCCTGGAAGTGCTCGCCATGGCGCCGCGCCGGACAAGTCTCCAGCCCGGCACGCACCTGTTGAGAACTTACAGTGGGATGCTGCCAAACAAGAATAGGATAGAATAGAATAGAATAGAATAGAATAGCATAGCTGGTGACCTTCGAGCATTCTAAAGATTTGAATGAAACAGAGGACGGGAGGGAGGTGAGGAGGAGAAAGGAGAGACCAGATGGTGGAAACCATTCAGATCCTGCGTTGTTGGCACATGAAGCTCTCCCTCGCCACATGAAGGCGGTGTGAGGGGAAGTGGGATGGCAGTGCCGTGTGTGGGTGTGTGGGTGTCACTGCGCCTCACAGCCATGGAGGGCTACGGTCCACCAACAAAAAAGATTTGAGCTCGGCGTGATGGCGCACGCCCGTAATCCCTGCACTTGGGAGGCTGAGACAGGAGGGTCGCAGGTTCCAGGACAGCCTCAGCAAGTAGCAAGATTCATCAGCCTAGCGAGACCCTGTTTCCAAAGCAAGAAATAAAATCGGACTGAGGGTATAGCTCAAAGATAGAATACCTCTGGGTTCCATTCCCAGTACCACACACAAAAAAAGAAAAAGATTTGAATGCCTTGTTTCAAGCATTAAGTATAAATGTACTTGAAGCAACCTGAAATTTTAAAGGATTTCTATTAATTTCTGGCATTGAGCTGGGCATAGTAGTTTGCACATATCTGTAATTCTAGCACTTGGGAGGCTGAGACAGGAGGATTGTAGGTTCGAGTACAGCTTTAGCAAGTAGTGAGACTTTCATCAACCTAGGGTTACTCTGTTTCAAAATGAAAAATAGGACTGAATGTAGCTCGGAGGTAGAATGCCTTGGGGCTCAATCTTCAGTACCACATACACAAAAAAATCTGGCATTGAAGTCGAGTGTGGTGGCATACACACACCTGTAATCCCAATACTCGGGAGTTTAAGACAAGAGGATTTGCAGGATTGAAGACAGCCTCAGCAACTTAGCATGGGTCTCAGAAACTTAGTAAGATCTGTTTCAAAATAAAAAATAGAGCCGGGCGTGGTGGCGCACGCTTGTGATCCCAGTACTTGGGAGGCTGAGACAGGAGGATCTGGGTTCACAGCCAGTCTCAGCTACTTAGTGAGGCCCTCTGCAACTATTGAGACCCTGTTTCAAAATAAAGAATAAAAAACAGGACTGGGGGCATAGCCTGGTGGTAGAATGCCCCTGGGTTCAATCCCTAGTACCGATAAATAAACAAACAAATAAATAAATAAATAATAGGGCTGGAGGTGTAACTCAGAGGTAGAATGCCCCTGGGCTTAACCTCCAGTACCCCCACACACACCCACACACACACATCTGGCATTAAGTAGTTTGTTAGTATAAATGCTTAAGAAGCAGCTGAGGAGCAGCAAGGTGCTGGCATGCAGAGGCATGCACACAGGAACAGGCGCGTTCTCTTCAGCCATGAAGCAAGTTCACAGTAGCTAAATCAGTGGTGATTTTCCCACAAGCACATAGTATTTGCTGAGTTCATGGATTGTTTACCTATAAACCCCCCCTTTTTTAAAGAAGGTATTTTGTTTTTGCCACTTTTGGTTTTTTATTTGTTTTTTGTGTGTGTGGTACTGAGGATTCAGTCCAAGGGAATTCTACCTCTGAGCTATACCCTAGCCCCGTTTTGTTTTTTATTTTGAAACTGGGTGTAAGTTGCTGAGGACCTCGCTAAGTTGCTGAAGCTGACCTCCAACTTGTGGTCCTCCTGTCTTAGCCTCCCAAGTGCCGGGATTACAAGAATGTGCCGCTGCACCTGGCTGTCATTTTTAAATTATAGGCATAAATCATAGTCATCTTGTCTCATAGATGCTGTGTTTCTCATTTAAAAGTTTCTTCATGAGCCGGGTGTGGTGGCACACGCTTGTAATTCCAGTTCTGGGGGCCTGAGACAGGAAGATCACAGGTTCCCAGCCAGCCTTAGCAACTTGTGAGACCCTCCACAATTAGTGAGACCCTGTTTCAAAATAAAGAATAAAATAGGGCCGGGGGGTATAGCTCGGAGGTAGAATGCCCCTGGGTTCAATTCCCGGTACCCCAAAAGGAAAAAAAAAAACTTTCTTCATTTATTTTTAAGAATTAATGTCATTGCCGCTGTACTGGATAAATAGTAGTTCAGCAGGTCTGGAGCATACAGGTAGGGAAGGTGCCGTCACCAGTCCCTCCCAGGCCCAGTCCCCGAGGGATGTGCGCAGCCTCCTCTCCTCCCGTCCTGCCTCATCACAGGGAATGGTGCGCACCGCCAGAAGCCCCAGGCCGTGACAGAACACAAGATCCTGTCTGCAACACTGCAGACTCTTACTCTGTGAATACCTTGTGTTTCAACTGTCGCCTGCCAAATGGAAAGCCCCAAGGGCGCATGATGCGCTAGACTGCATTCCACGGAGACATTGGACATGTCCAGCCCCTTGGATATTACACGCCTGTAATCCCAGTACTTGGGAGGCTGACAGAGACAAGAGGATCACAGGTTCACAGCCAGCCTCAGCAACCTAGCGAGGCCCTCTGTAGTTTAGTGAAACCTTGTTTCAAGATAAAAAAATAAATAAAAGAGGGCCAGGATGTAATTCAGAGGTAGAATGTCCTTGGGTTCAATCCTCAATACCATTAAAAAAAAAAAAAGCTGGACTCGGCGTGTTGGTGCACACCTGTAATCCTAGTACTTGGGAGGCTGAGGCAAGAAGATAGTAAGTTCAAGGCCAGTCTCAACAACTTAGCAAAACCCTGATTCAGAATAAAAAGGGCTGGGGATTTAGCTCAGTGGTAAAGTGCCCCTGGGTTCAATAAAAAAATAATTAAATAGATCTGGGGTGTAGCTTGGCAATAGAATGTTCCTGGGTTTAGCCTCTAGTACTAAATAAATAAACTCAAGTAAAAGCTGGACCAAGAATGGAGATACTTACATTTTCCTAAAATGGGAATTTATTTCTCATTATAAAATTATAATTAGAGCTGAGTGTAGTGGCGCTTGTAATCCCAATACTTGGAAGAGTGACACCGGAGGATCCAGGTTCGCAGCCAGCCTCAGCTACCTAGTGAGGCCCTCTGCAACTTAGTGAGACCCTGTTTCAAAATAAAGAATAAAAAATAGAGCTGGGGGTGTAGCTCGGAGGTAGAATGCCCCTGGGTCCAATCCCCAGTACCAAAAAATATAAATAAAATTATAATTATTCTTTTGGAACCTATTAGGTTATTTTGTTCATCCTGATGGAAAATAGTATTTTGAATTTAAAAAGACTGGTCCTCGTACTCATGGTCAAACTAAAGCAAAACTGCTAAAAAAATCTGGACTTTATTAAATATACACCCATCTTACATTTTAGAAAGCTTGAGTCAAAGGGAATCATAGAGCGCCACCACCAAAGTGGACTGGCAAAAGGGCGTTCTCCGTGCAGAGTCTTGGGGGAGGGCAAAAGCACCCCATTTTCGTTGACCGAGGTCCTCCATGGTGCTTCCTGGAAACACACCTGCCAGTGGGACTTCCCCGCGCCCGGCGACAGCGCTACCTGAGAGGCGTGAAGACCGTGACAGGCAGGCCTGGGAGAGCTGGGCTCCTCGGTTAAAACAAACAAATACAAGCTGAAAGTTCCGTTAAGGGTGCCCCTAAATGAAAGAAATGGAGAGTTCGCTGTAGCATGGTGTGTGTTCAGGACTGGGAGTTGTTCTGCTCACACTCAAGTACTTGATTTTTTGCAAAAAAAAAAAATGTCTGTTTTTGGAGATACTATTGAGATTTTTGTCAAAAGTTGGCATCCATGGTGCCTCTTTTTTGGAAGTGTGAAAAAGTCTGGGGATTCAGTCCATCTTTGCCAGACGGGAATGAACAAATCGTAACTTGAGAAGAGGCGAGACTGCCGTGGCACCACCCATGCCCGGTCCCCTTCTGCGTGGGTGCAGTGGTCACTGCTGGAGCCCATGGCATGGAGACCTTGTGTTTGAGGAAGGAAAGGTGATTTTTTGCCAAGCAAAATCCCAGGAAAATGAAGTTTTATTTTGCTCATGAGCCCGTGCAAGTTTTATAAGCCTGAGTAAATATAGTTTTGCTTTAAATAAAATAGATTGTGCCAGGTGTGGTGGTGCACACCTGTAATCCTAGTACTTGGGAGGCTGAGGCAGGAGGATCACAAGTTCAAGGCCAGTCTCAGCAACTTAGCGAGACTTTCAGGAGCTTACTGAGATCCTGTTTGAAATTTTCAAAAATAAAATAAGGCTAGGGGTGTAGCTCAGAGGTAGCCCCTGGGTTAAGTCCCAAGTACCCTCAAAAATAAAATAGATTTTGATTGTCTCCAAAGGTGCTTCTTGCCTTAAAGGACACTCATTTTAGGCCACTTATCCTCTAAATGGATAGCAGCCGGAATCAGTTCTTACCATACCCCATTTGTCCAGAGATGATCCTCGGCCAACACCTGTGTGACCATTGACCGGTGCAGTCCCCAGGCCTTGGTGGTTTCAGAGCTTGGCCCTGCAGTCCCCTCCAAGGGAGCTGTGGAATTCAGATCCGCGTGGAGCTTGAGGCCTGGGGAAGAGCAGGGGACACCTGGAGGCAGACAGAGCTCTTCCTCTGAGTCAGATGCTCTTCCTGGAGGGCCTGTGACGTAGAAGCCTTGGGGACGCTGCCCTCGGAGTCCCGTCTCCGGCTTGTAAGATCAGGTATAAATCGGTCCTTGGGAACCAACTTTTTCAGATAGAGATTTTGAAGCTGTCAGGGTAGACTTGGCAGTGCTCACTCGGCAGCCCTTCCTTTGTGGGCTCCCGGCAGCTCCGCCTCTGTGTTTGGGGTTCATGGGTTGGCTCCCGGTATGTAATGGGAAGCACCCGTGTAACTCTTTCCTTTTTTTTTTTTATTGTGTGTGTGGTAACTGGGGATTGAAGCCAAAAGCGTTCTACCTTTGAGCTACACCCCCAGCCCTATTTTTATTTTTTGTTTGGAAACAGGGTCTCGCTAAGTTGCTGAGGCTGGCTGGGAACCTGGAATCCTCCTGTTACAGCCTCTCAAGTACTGGGATATTGCAGGCATGCATCACCACACCCAGCTTGTAACTCTTTATTCTCATCATTCTCCTCTTTGGGTTGGGAGGATTTTCTTTTTCTTCTTCTGTTTTTGTGCTTCTAGGGATTGAACTCAGGAACATTCTACCTCTGAGCTATACCCTCAGCCCTATTTTATTTTGAAACAGGGTTTCACTGAGTTGCAGAGGATCTCATTAGGTTGCTGAGGCTGGCCCCAAACCTGCAATCCTCCTGACTCAGCCTCCCAAGTACTGGGGTTACAATGTGCACCACCACGCTTGGCTCTGGGAGGATTTTCAAACTGCAGAATGTGGCCCACTGGTACATGTGAAACAATTTAGTGTACAGTGATTAACACTTTTCTTCTTCTTCTTCTCTTCCTCTTCCTCCTCCTCCTCCTCCTCCTCCTCCTCCTCCTCCTCTTCTTTTTTACTCGGGATTGAACTCAGGGGCATTCTTCCTCTGAGCTCCAGCCCTGTTTTTTAACAGGGTCTCACTAAATTGCAGAGGGCCTCACTAAGTAGCTGAGACTGGCCATGAACCTGTGATCCTCCTGTCTCAGCCTCCCAAGTACTGGGATTACAAGCATGCACCACCACACCCGGTTTACCACTTTTTAAAATTGACAGATAATGATTGTATATATTTATGGGGTATAGTATGGTGGTTTGGAATATGCATACATTATGGAATAATCAAATCAAGTTAGCATATTCATCATTTACTTTTTGTGGTATAAGCATTCCAAATCAGCAATTTCAAAATGTGCATTAAATTATTAACTATAGTCACGCAGTAGATCACAAAACCATATTCCTCTAACGGAAACTTTGTGTCTTTGGCTGACATCTCCCCACCACCCCCCTTCCTGCCAGCCTTCTACCCTCTGCTTTTGTGACTTCAACTCTTAAATTGCACATATAAGTGAGATCATGTAGTATTAATATTAACATCACCATTTTTAAGTGAAATAGAATAAAATAGAAAATATCGGGGTGCATTATAAGTTATTAGGTCGAGCATGGTTTTGTGAAACCTGTTTTTCAGGTATGCATATCTAGTGTTTGTACAAATGGGGTGAAATGTAAAACTCTGTTTCTTACTGTATTTCCTGGTCAAAATTTGAAAGCTACTTTGGTAAAAAGATGTATGTGTTTTCAGCAAACACTTTAAAAGTGATCCTATTCATTCTGAAATTCATCCACTGCTCGGAGAGATCCTGAAAACAGTTTCCAGAATTCCCTTTTGGCTCTCCAGAATGCCATTTTCTTTTGTTTTGTTTTGTTTTGCTTTGCAGTACTGGGAATTGAACTCTGGGGCATTTTACCTCCGAGCTACACCCCCAGCCCTATTTTTTATTCTTTATTTTGAAACAGGGTCTCACTAAGTTGCGGAGGGCCTCACTAGGTAGCTGAGGCTGGCCGCGAACCCGGATCCTCCAGTCTCAGCCTCCCGAATGCTGGGATTACAAGCGTGCGCCACCACGCCTGGCTCAGAATGCCATTTTCTGTATGAAGGGTTTTTTGTTTTTGTTTTTTTCCTTGAACTCTTCAGTGAGGCTGGTAGAAGACCTGTCTTGCGAAAATTTAATTACTATCATTATCATTGTTAATTAATATCAAAGCCATTTTTGTTAGATTAATTCAATAATTTTTTTTCAGGTTTCCTTGCTGCAGAATGAAAGTGTAGAAAAAAACAAGAGCATACAAAGTTTGCACAATCAGATATGTAGCTTTGAAATTGAAATTGAGAGACAAAAGGAAATGCTTCGAAATAATGAATCCAAAATACTTCATTTACAGGTAAGCCGCTGAAGACTGGCTGGACTCGCCCTTTGGCTCTCTGAGTCTCTCTGAGCTAAGCCAGGTGTCTCTTTAAGTGAAGACTCAGGGAGGGCAGCCTGGTCAGGCAGGGCCAGCCTCGGGGGCCAGCCGTTAGCTCCCTTCTGTCCCTTTAATCCACAGCGGGTGAAGTAAGACTTAAATCCTTTGTTCTACATATTTTGGCTGGGGTAGGGCTGAGGGTTAACCTAGCCTTGTGAGGCCCTGGGTTTGGTCCCCAGCACTGAAAAAAAAAAAAGCTGTTTTTATTACTGTTTCAAATTTCATATTATTTATGGGTACTTGTGTAAAATTTCACTTCCTAAAGTGCAGTGGAGCCAGACTGCTTTGTTCTGACTTATCTAGCAACACACACATACTTGTCCAACTTTGTTTCACCGTAGTATTCCAGAGACACCCCCAAAGCAACAAATAAATACACTTGCACTGCTCTGACCCAAGTTGATCGTGCAGATGGGCCTGATGAAAGTCTCCTTCCTTCCTTCCGCCATCAGCACAGGCCTCCACTGGTTGCTGTGGGTGGATGGTCCTGTGCTCTCCACATATGGCTGCACTTGCAGTGTCCGTGCAGTAGAGTAAATCCCGTGTCACTCCTACGCGTGGAAGAACCCCGCTTGTGTGCTGAAGTGCTTTCCAATGCTTATATTTATAGTATATCTCCATAAATTGTCAGGAAGAGATCAAACCCAGGGACATTCTACCTCTGAGCTATACCCCAGCCCTTTTTATTTTTTATTTTGAAACAGGGCCTCATTAAGTTGCTGAGGCTGGCCTTGAACCCACAATCTTCATGTCTCAGCCTCCCAAGTACTGGGATAACAAGTGTGCGTCACCGTGCTCAATTAGAAAACATTGCTACTATGCAGAGTCACAGCATCATTAAGTATGACTTTCCTCCCGTTTTGGCACTAGAGATGAGTCATAATCCCACAAATTGCATAGGGATTTATTAAATTAGTTTCATTTGTATTGAACTTTATGGTTACCTGGAGAAAAAAAGGAGAAAGCACAATGGAACATTAATGTATCAGAAAAGGCACGTGTTATTGGTATTAAATCAAGCCCAAAGAGTGCAGTGTCTCTTAAAACAGCAGTAAGCCTCCTGGTAAGCCCCTGGCGTTTGCTGTGAGGACCGTCTGCCATGTGGCGCGCCCTCGGTCGGAGGTGAAGTGGGCCTTCTCTCCCTCCTCCAGAGGCAGCTGCAGGCACCCGCGAGGTCGAGCGCCCTCCTGCCTGCCTTTCCTGACCAGGCCAGTGCCCCCAAGCAGCTCCGGTGTCAGTGCAAACGCCACCTCTCCCAGGAAGCCTGCCCTGCCTGGTGCTCCCTCAGGCCTCAGTGAGCTCAGTCCTTGTCACTGGTCTCCTCTCTGCCTGATTCTCCAGCACCCCTAGACCCTGAGGATGGCAGGAGTGCAGATAGCGCCGTGCTGAGGGCCAGCCCTGGGGAGCAGGTGCGGGCCAAGCCACGTGCAGGAGAGGAGCCACGGAGCGCTCGCCTCTGCTGGCCTGGGACGCAGCTCCTCAACAGGATCTTAAAGAGCTGGTTTTTCTTGATCAATCCCAGCTACTTGGGAAACTGAGGAAATTGAATTGCATGAGTCCAGGAGTTCGAAACCAGCCTGAGCAACATAGTGCCTGGTTTAAAAACAGAAACAAAGCTAGCCAAGGTGTGAGCTTGACCACTCGTTCCTGCTGCCGGCAGCACTGGTGACCTGGTGCTTCTCCCAGCCGGTGGGTCTGCAGGGCCAGGCAGGCTGCAGCAGCCCTCTATCCACAGCTCCCCGGCACGGCACGGCACCACCAGGCTGTCCCACCGTGCAGGGTCGTTGCCCGGGTGATAAGTGACATGAAGGGCAGTGGCCTCATCCCTGGGGTGCAAGTGCAGGAGCTGGCCATCCAAGTCTGAAAGCAGGTCTTTGATGGACGATTATTTATTCAGTGGGTGGTCAGTGGTGGATTCTCAGCTCCTGAATCTTTTTTCTAATAAAACTCCACACCTGCATTTAAGATTTATGTTTATAGAAATTACTTTGGCTGAGTGTGGACCAAGGCACTTCAGGAATGAAATCACATTTGCTGTGTTTTACAGAGAAAGCTTGATAAAGATCTGCATTATGCTTTGAAACTGTGCCATTTATATAAACAAAAGGTCTGTCTTTAAAATAGCATGTTTTGCTATTATAAGTATTCGTGGTGACGCACACTTATAATCCCAGTACTTATGAGACTAAGACAGTAGGATCACAGGTTTGAAGCCAGCCTCAGCAACTTAGTGACTGTTTCAAAGTAAAGAATAAAATAGGACTGGGGGTATAGCTCAGGTAGAATGCCCCTGAGTTCAGTCCCTAGTACCACAAAAAAGGAAAATTGAAGAGCACGTTTCCCTTGCTCTGTGTGAAACTTCTCAGTTATATGGTTGCGCCTCATCTGCGTGGATCACGTACCAGTTTGCATGCTTTCACCCTGCCCCGGCCCAGGCCACACAGCGCCCGACTCAGCGTCCCATACCATGCCGGGGGAGCCTCTCTAGCACCGTAGCCCTCGGGTCAGCCAGTTTCTCATCTTGACGCGATGCATGGCTTGTGTAGTACCATGGGCCACCTCGCCTGAGGTGGGGTTGGAGCAGCGCAGGGTCAGCCTGCCTCTGCCTCGCCACGAGGAGCCGCTGGCTCATCCTGCGCTCAGGATTCCGTCCTGGGCCCAGCTTGTTTTCAAATGCCTCTTAGGCTGTGTTGACGCCTGTCGGTCGGCATCCACACTGCCTGGCTTCTTGGCAGGGGGGGAGCTGGCGAGCACGCAGACGTTCCTTCCAAGTGCAGTGAGGTTGTGGACATTCATCGGTGTGAGTAGGAAAGTGAGCGCCTCAGCGAGAGTGCCTTGTAGAAGGGTTACCCAGTGTCCTCGCTGTTGAAGTGTTATCCAGTGTCAGATTTCTTGGAAAGAACAGGAAGAAAAGCACTGTGTCTTCGCCCCGAACGGTAACCCAGATGTGCCGTGTTTTCCTTCCATGGTTAGTAACAACCAGCAAAGGTGCTGAAACCCAAAGATTCAGAAATAGGCTTCCGAAAGGGGAAGTGGAGCCTGCGGGCCCCTGGGGCTGTCCCCCGGGCGCCCCGTGGGAGCACTCCACAGCCTCGCTGAGCGTCAGCTAGCTAGCTCTGCTTCAGAGATGCAAACTCTTCCAAAGCAGGAACCTTTAGGTCCCGGCTCCATCTAATAAGTATGTCCGCATGTCCTTTAAAACACTGGGTCAGCAGGGCGTGGTGGCGCACACTTGTAATTCCAGTACTTAGGCAGAGACAGGATCACAGGTTCGAAGCCAGCCTTGGCAACTTAGCGAGGCCCTCTGCAACTTAGTGAGACCTGTTTAAAAACAAGAAATAAAATCGGGTTGGGGGTATAAATTGGAGGTAGAATGTCTCTGGGTTCCATTCCCAGAACCAAAAAAAAAAAAAAAAAGCCACTGGGTCCACTATAGCCAGAGCACGATTTCCATACATCCCATTAACTGTTGTAAATGGAGTGATCCATATGTTTCTGCAAAAAAAGGTTTTCTGAGTAATTCAAATTAAGATAGCATAAAATCAGGCCTCGCCGTTGGCAGCTGCGTGTCTTGGGCATTGTTTCTGCGTGCCCGCCTCCCCGCATGGCTGAGCATGGCGCTGGCGGAGGAGGAAGCCCGCCCTCGCAGGCCTGGCTTCCTGGGCTCTGCACAGGGCCTGATGACCCCCTCGGGCCCCTTCCTGTTACCCTGTTACCGGCCTTGGCCGAGCAGGTCAGGTGTCTGGTGGTGGTAGGGTTGTAGGAGCTTTTTCTGGGGACCCTATGCAGTTCTGGGGCTCCCTGTGTAGCCACAGAAGCAGGCTAGCACTTGTCTTGGGCCAGGCAGCAGGGCAGGCACACAAATGGAAGACGGCGTCACGTAGACCTAACTCTAGCATGGAGTGGGGGAGGCCTCTGCCTCGGCCCCCTCACGCAGGAAGCAGGGGTCCTCGGCGCGAGTGGACACTGGGGGAGATGCCCCATGAGCCCACGGAGGCGCCGCCTGCCTGTGAGGCTGGGAGGGGCTCCCGCGAGTGGGGCTGTGTGATGGGAGGGTGGTCAGCCGATGCCCAGACTCGGGCCCTTGACGGATCTGAGTGATCTGAGATGGGAGGGCCAGGCGAGAGCCACCTCCTGCCCTGCGTGGGTGGGAGTCCCCTTGGTGCGGTGGCCTGAACGCTTGCCGCCGTCCCTCCCTGCTCTTCCCTGTGGCTGTCTCCTGGCAGAGGGGGCTGGGAGCGGGAGGGGGTCGCTCGGGGCCAGCCCGCTCCCTGCAGAGCACAGCGCGTCCCCAGGAGCCCGAGGGAGGCTGGTGGCCCATCCAGGTTGCAGGGGCTGACGCCGGCTCCTTGCTAGCCTGGGTCTGGTGGGCGGCGGCACAGCATTTTCAGAGTTGTGACTGTTGTTTGCCTTTTTAATACCTTTGGTCTGGAAGCGAGTAATAGACAGCCAAGCAGAGAAACTGAAAGAGCTGGACAAGGAGATCCGTCCCTTCCGGCAGAATTGGGAGGAAGCAGACAGCATGAAGAGCAGCGTGGAGTCCCTCCAGAACCGGGTGACGGAGCTGGAGAGCGTGGACAAGAGTGCAGGGCAGGCGGCTCGGAACACAGGTGAGTCGGGGCGGGAGCGCACTGCGCGGTGGCCTGCCTGGCAGCGGGCGCCGTGTGTGTGCAGGGGCACGAGGCTCTTTCAGTGGAGATAAACGCTCCCCACTTAGACTCGGCCTTTCACGTGAGGCCCAAGGTGGAACAATGCGGAACTCTCCCCAAGAAAGCTGAGGCCGAAGGGCAACCCGCAGGACGGCCCGAGTGCAGACTGCACAGGCGGAGGCCAGGGCCTGCTGCTCAGGGTGTGAGGCCGCACTCCAGCAGGCCCCGGGGCAGGAGCAGACGGGGCAGTGGACAGAAGACCTCGTGCACCCACAACTGACACAGGACCTTTGGGCAAATGCGCAGCTCGCAGCTTTGGGTGCGACGAGTCCTGTTTGGGTGGGAAGGATTGGCAGTGGGAGGGAACAGGATTGTCGAGGTGCAGATGGAGGCAAGGCGTGGGGGCTGCTTAGGTAGGAGAGAACACGGACGCCCCCGTGGACATCAGGGCCAGAGGGCAAGTGGCCCGCCGTCACCTGCCCCCAAGGGCTCCTGCAAGGAGGTGGTGGCAGAGCAGGATGGCCCCGTCACCAGCTGCGGCCCTGGCTTGTCCGCCCGGCCTGGCGTGGGGACAAGGGAGGAAGAGCGCTGTGCACACGTCGGGGGCTCAGCCCGGCTGCTCCCACCTCCTCGCAGCCCCGGCCGCAGCATGGTGGTGGGTGTTGCGAGGCTGTTCGGTTTGGACGCCGGCATGGGTTTGCTTCTGACCTCTCTGGTGCCACCTGTCTCACTCACCATCTCTCTCCTCGACTGCGGCAGGCCTGCTGGAGTCCCAGCTGAGCCGGCATGACCAGATGCTGAGTGTCCATGACATCCGCCTGGCTGACATGGACCTGCGCTTCCAGGTCCTTGAGACCGCCAGCTACAATGGCGTGCTGATCTGGAAGATCCGAGACTATAAACGCCGGAAGCAGGAGGCCGTCATGGGGAAGACCCTGTCTCTCTACAGCCAGCCTTTCTACACTGGCTATTTTGGCTATAAGATGTGTGCCAGGGTCTACCTGAACGGGGACGGGATGGGGAAGGGGACGCACTTGTCGCTGTTTTTTGTCATTATGCGTGGAGAATACGATGCTTTGCTGCCGTGGCCATTCAAGCAGAAAGTGACGCTCATGCTGATGGATCAGGGCTCCTCTCGGCGCCACCTGGGAGACGCGTTCAAGCCTGACCCCAACAGCAGCAGTTTCAAGAAGCCCACCGGAGAGATGAACATCGCCTCTGGCTGCCCTGTCTTTGTGGCCCAAACTGTTCTAGAAAACGGAACATATATTAAAGATGATACAATTTTTATTAAAGTCATAGTAGATACTTCAGATCTGCCTGACCCCTGACAAGTAAGCGGGGAGGTAGATTTAGCAGAAGGTAACTCCTCTGGGGGGTGTGAGCCAGGCTGTCTTCACTGAGGTCCTTGCTCAGACCAAAGGACCTTGTGGAACGCAGGACGCGGCAGGAGGCGGATGCACGGCTGGCGGGCGGAGCCACACATGGAAACACCCGACGTTTCTAATAGACTAGCACACCTCACTCTGAAGAATTATTTATCCTTCGACGAGATAAATACTGCTATCAGAGAAGGTCTTCATTTTCATTTTTAAAGATCTAGTTAAGTAAGGTGGAAAACATATATGCTAAACAAAAGAAACATGATTTTTTCTTCCTTAAACTTGAACACCAAAAAGAAAACACATGTGGGGATAGCTGGACCTATCAGCATGATAAGAAAAAGGAGAATTTATGAAATAATAATACGGTTCTGATATAGTCATTCTAAGATTCAGGAGTGCAATCTTGTTTCAAATATAGTATATTATATTGTCTATTTTTAAGGCCTCATCTGGTCTCTGTTTTAATAATTTGTTTGTCAGAAGACCCCAAAGTATACCTAGGTCTTTTTTTGAAAGTCTCTAAATTCAGAAATCATTTTTTAATTTAAAGTTCTAAAGTAATTGTTACTGCAAACATTTTGTTTTAAAACGTTGATAGACTGATATTTCTTGGAAGAAAATGTAAAATATCAAACACTGGTTATCACTTGTGATAGGAAAGAGAATATTCAACCTGTCGTTATTTCTCGTTAGAAATGTAAACCTTCGATATCTGTCGTAGTTAATGACACTACTCAAAATTATTATGAAAGGGACATTGCTCATGGATGCTGTGCATCATTTTCAGATTTATAATTGTTTTCACCCTAAAATAGGGCATTAGTTGAACTTTGGAGTTCTACACAAAGTCCTGTAGGTTTTTAAATTCTGCCCCGTGTTCAGACAAGCTGTGGCTGGCAACACCAACCTGCGGGCTCCGGCGTCCGTGCAGTGGCGGGAGCTCGGCTCGCAGGCCCGCAGCTGCGTCTCCATCCGCTCGTGCTGCTGCGTCTGGTCAGTGATCTCTGAGCGCGACACCCCTGCTTGGCGATGGTGGCATACGGCACATGTGCCTTAGATGTGACGTGCTGCTTGCGTTCGCATGACTCGAGCGAGTGATAGTCACCCAGACTTCTCTCCACCCAGGTCTCGTCTCTGCGCGCCCTCAGACACCTCCGCACCCGCCAGGCTCCCGGCGCCCCGAAGCCCCCACCGCTTAGTTACACAGAGCCCAGCCTCGGCCCCACCCGGGAGGCAGGGGGAGTCCAGGGGCTCCCGAGGGAGGCCGCTGCTCTGGGGTCTGCCGGGCCGGCCTTCCACCAGGGCGCCCCAGCCTGGCCGGCCCGGACGGCTCCCACCCGCTGTTCCTGCCTCAGTGGCCCGCCGTGCTTGGCAGCCTGGAGCCTGCCCCGTGCCCTTGCTATGCACCACGCTTCACGGTGCTCTAACACTGATGGGTGCTACACGCGACGGGTGCTTCTTAGGCAAAACCAATGTGTGCGAACACCGAATCTGTGCCACTCGCCCAAAAGGCGCGCCCGCGATTGGCCGGCTGGGCTGCGCGTTCAGACTGCCTGCCCCTGGGCTCCCCTGGGGCCGCGCGGGGACAGCTGGGTTGGGGCCCGGTGGCCCACCTTGTCTCTGGTGCTGCCATCTGTCCTGGGTGTGCCTTTGCCCCAGTGCCTGCTGGAAGTGCCCCCTCGCACACCCGTCCCCATGCTTCCATAGCTGCCGCCCCGGCTCCAGGCACCCCCGTGCCCTCCCCCTTCAGACGCTTAGGCTCCATCCCCGCTCCTTCCTCCACTCTGCTGGGGCCGCTCTGGGCCAGTGTCCTTGGTTCTCCTGCAGAAGCGGTGGAGGCTGCGTCCCCTCGGAAGTGTCCTCGGCCTGCCCCCTGGGTCCCCCAGAGGCGGAGGAGGGCGGCTTGCCTGGCAGGCGACCTGGCCTTGAGGCTTCTGCCCTTGGCCCGCAGGCTGCAGTCTGGTAGAAAGCACTGGTGCGCCCTGCCCTCCTCGAAGCAGAAGCCAGGCCTGAGGCTGTGCTCCCGGAAACAGCCTCCAGAGCTCGGTGGTGGGACTTCGGGGTCCCTCCCTGCAGGGCGCTGGCCCCCCGCCCCCCCACCCCAGACTGTGATTCCTGGCCACTGTACTGCCTGCTGGGGGAGGCCTTGGCATGTGGCGCGGCGCCTGCTCGTACGGCAGGGTAGCAGAGTGTGGGGGGGGGGGCTTTGTCCCCTGTGTGACCTGCTGGGACCCAGTGTCCCGTGGTGGTGAGCAGGGCCCCTTGCAGCTCCATCCCAGCACTCCTTGGTGCCCCATTTGGTGCTCTCGGCCGGGGCCACCCTCAATCTGGTCCCCGCGGGGCTGAGGCCTGGCTGCCCTGCAGGGGCCCAACCACCCCGCGAAGGGTGGCCCACACACTGTGCTCTGGGCGAGTGCTTCCCCTGCGCTGAAAGTGACAAAGCTCCCCACAGAACAGGGCTGTCCCGCCCTGTGCTGTCGTCCTTGCCTCCTGCGGTTTTGACCCTTGCTCTGGCTGCGGCCCTGACAAGGGGCACCAGACTGTGGCTGGTTGTGACTGGCTGAAGTCTGCTCCGCACGGAGCTGGGCCAAGGGCAAGCGAGGGCTACTGCCCTTCGCAGAGCACCCCCGGCCCACGACCGTGACTGTGACCGCGACCAGCCACCAGGGCGGCCTCGGCCTCCCTCTGGCCTCTGCACTTTCCCTGGGCACCCACCAGCGCCTACAGGTCCACTGCCTCCACTCCCCGGCTGCTCTCCACACACGGCTGGCCTCAGTGAGGACAGAGATGTCGGCTCCACGGGACGGCTGGCTACCTCCCCAGAACACCTCGGTCTGCTCCCGGGCCCTCGGCTGGCCGGGACCACACGTCCTGGCAGATGCCTGCTGTCCTGGGGTTGTCATTAGTGACGCCCTCTTTGCAGAGCAGTCGCCGTGGGGCAGGCCAGCGTCCTTGCAGCAGTGGACAACA
Source organism: Graphiurus murinus (assembly GCA_004027655.1). Taxonomy (NCBI): domain Eukaryota; kingdom Metazoa; phylum Chordata; class Mammalia; order Rodentia; family Gliridae; genus Graphiurus; species Graphiurus murinus. The sequence goes on along the minus strand of PVLC010015490.1, from coordinate 7,876 downwards.
CCCAGCAAAGGAGTGTGTCTGAGCAGGCCCAGACTGCAGGGAAGTCCAGGGCCCTGCCCACTGCAGCGTGTCTGGCCAGGCCGGTCGCCCCGGCGGGGTGGCAGCATGACTGGCTGCATCACCGTAGGTTGGTCAGGAGCGCAGACCCCCGTGGACCCCCTTGCCTGGTCCCCCCTCGCCCCAAACATCCCCCTACTCGGGGTAATTAGCACATTGGAAAGGGCTCACGTGGAGCTTGAAATGCTTTTTTACTTCCAGTCCAAATCTTTGCTTGTCCAACCGCAGGAGGAGTGCTGGGGGTCTGGGCGCCGGTGTGTGTGTGTGTGTGTGTGTGTGTGTGTGTGTGTGTGTGTGTGTGGTGCACGTGCGTGCGTGCATGTGCGAGGCAAGTGAGGGTCTGTCACCCAAACCCATGCTCACCCAAGACCATGGTTTTGTCTTCCGCTTGCAAATCGCTGTTGCTCTGTTTTCTCCAAAGTAGATGTCGCGTGCCCCAGGGGCTGGGGCAGTCACGGTCATGTCCTGGCTGGTGTTCTTGTCTCGGGCACCAGGCAGCAGGGAGCCGGGGCTGGGGGCAGAGACCAACCCCGAACCTGTCCCAAGGGCTGGAGACAGGCGGGGGGGGGGCCTCCACTTGCCACGGCGTGCCCTGGATGCCAGTGCCAGGCAGGTAGGCAAGATGGTGACCTCCCCACACATTGAGGAGGCCCGAGGGGCCAAGCAGAGCGGGGCCTCGTCTCTGCGCGTCCAGAGTCCACCTCCCAAGCCCCATGAGAAAAGTCCAGTCTAGGATCGCTGTACCACTCCTGCAACCCGTGGTGACTGGTTTTATAACTTAGTCCCCTCAGACCAGTAAGATAACCTTCAACAGCAAACTCAATGACTCAATTGGAAACTTGTAAAAGCCGGCCTCATTTCCCAGGATTCTCTAGGAGAAGCTCTGATGAAGGAGTTGTGGAAGTCGACGTAGACACCCGTAGACCCTTGGTAGAATTGGCTTCTGTCCTCCGACGGTAGTCCTCTTGTGTTCAGTTCTATTCCCAAAAAACAAAGACCAAAGAAGGCCAATCTCTCATTTGACTGCATTTTTAATCTGCCTGTTTTAAAAAGTTGCCGTTTATAGTCCCCGTTTGCTGTGAGGACCCATCTTGACAGTCCAAGTGATCGCGACCAGTGGCTCGTATCCTGTGTCCTCTGCTCTTCTAAGAAACGGTGTGAGTTATTGCGCAGCAATAATCCTGTTGTCGCTGGGAGTTAGCAACATGTCTGGTTTCCTGATAGCATTATTATATTTTATATTTTTGTTTACTATATATTGTGTGTGGTTTTATTTGGTATTTATTTGTGTTTTGAGGTCTTGCAATGTTTTTGTTTCTGATGCTAATAACTAAAGTTTGTAAGACTGTAGAATGCAAAACTATGACATGCTCAACTGTCTTATTAGAGGAAAATAAATCTGATTAAGAGTCCTGGTTTCTTTCCACACTGTCGCGCAGCTGGGCGAGGGCGAGGGTGAGGGCCTTGGCTGGCGGCTCCTCCCAGGCTGCGCTCCCAAGAGGCTGGGCTGCCCCCCCGTGCCACAAGGGGCCTCCTCGGCTCAGCGCCCTGCGTCCCCTCCCAAAGTCCCTGGTGACTGAATTGAACAAAGGCCTGCCCGTTGGACACTGGCTCCCGAGGCTCCAGTGTGGTCGCCAGGCCTGGCGCGGGGAGCCCCCATCTCCCTGGAGGTCCCCGGATTATGAGGTGGGAGCCAAGTGCTCCCTCGGGCACCGGCAGCTCTGCCACACCCTGCTGTGTCCCCCACTCCCCGGGCGGGGCTGAGGGCCTGCTGGAGGAGATGCCATCGGCCTCCGGGTGCGGCCCCATGCAGGGAGGTCCTCCCCCCGGGCCTGCAGGCCACCTGTGCCCACCATGCGGGCCGGAGTCCTCCAAGATGGGTGGTCCCCACTTCACAGGTGATGGGAGCTCGGGACAGCCTGGCTTCCTGTCCCAAAAGGTCCCAAGTTGACACACCCCGTGCTGAGCACCTGGGCCCCATCCGGCTCCGGGGGCCCACCTCCCAGCTGACACAGCCGTGGGGGGACCCGGGGCTCGCAGCTCCATTCCAGGGGCTGAGGGTGTAGCTCCAGTCGAATGCCCCCGGCTCCAATCCCCAGTCCCAGAGCAACACCTGGAGAACCCAAGGGCCCAGCAGGCGCAGTGAGCGTGTCCTCGCTGTCCACCGACTGCACCAGCGCTGCGCCCAGCTGCTGGCCTGGGAGGTCAAGGTGGAGGGAGGCTGCCGGCCCCTCGAGCAGCCGAGGCCAGGGCCTCCTTGGAGGGAGGGCTGGCACACTGCCCTGCAAGTGTTTGTCGCCCTGTTCCCAAGAGCCTCTGGGTGGGCACAGCTTGTGGGGCACACGCCCGCAGGGACACCCGGGGTCACCTTGGGCTGCCTGCTGGGTGGCCCAGAGGATGGCTCTGGGCTCCACGACGTCCCGCATCACGACGTCCCGCATCTCCCCACTTGCCCCGTGGTGCTCAGAGCCCCGTCACCAAGTCAGCCAGCCCCACCATGGACCCCCCGCCCAAGGAGGGACCCCCAAGACCTGTGGCCTCCCCACCCAGACTCGGGAGAGGGCAGATGGCAGGCCTCCCTGTGAGGCCTGGACGGGGCGGGCAGGTGACTGGCTCGGGGCAGCCTCTCACCGTGTCCCCAAGGCTGAGGCTGTCACCCCCACTGTGCCCCAGGAGCTCCCGCTCCCCGCCCCGTCCCAGTCAGGGCTGCAGCGGGAAGGGCGCCCTGAGCCCTGGGAGGCGGGAACTGCCCCCCACTCTGCAGGTGAAGAAATGAAACAGGCTAAGTAGCTGCAGCCTCACCCAGGACGAGGGATTGAGCCCAGGAGCCTTCCACCTCCGAGTTCCACCCTCAGCTCTATTTTATTTTTGTTTTGAAACAGTCATGCTGGGTTGATGAGAGTCTCACTGCTTGCTGAGGCTGTCCTCGAACCTGTGATTGTCCTGTCTCAGCCTTCCAAGCATTGAGATTATAGGCGGACACCACCACACCCGGCTTTATTTATTTATTTATTTATTGCAGTACTGGGGATTGAACCCAGGGGCATTTTACCTCCGAGCTACACCCCTAGCCCTATTTTTTATTCTTTATTTTGAAACCGAGTCTCACTAAATTGCAGAGTGCCTCACTGGGTAGCTGAGGCTGGCTGCAAACCTGCGATCCTCCTGTCTCAGCCTCCCAAGTACTGAAATTACAAGTGTACATCACCACACCCAGCTTTATTTATTTTTTTGAAACAGTCTCCCTAAGTTGGGGAGGCTGTCTTGGAACCTGTGATCCTCCTGTCTCAGCCTGCGCCACCACACTAGGCCTCACACAGCATTTGAACGCAGGATGGGTATAATTGGCTCAGCCTCATCCACGCCAGCGTAGACCCCTGTCCTCCATTCACAGCCTCCAAGACTCCCCGCAGTTGTAACAAACGCAACCCCAGCAGCCACGAGCCCTCAAGACTCTCGTGGCCTCCCTCCTGCTCAGCCTCCAGCCTTCCTGGCTCCACCTGCCTCTTTCCCCGCCCCCACTGTGTGGAGGGCAGGCTCCTCAGGGGCGAAGTGCAAAAGAATCCGTCAGACCTCGTGGAGCCCCGCTGCAGGGGCCTGGCCAGGGAGGGGGTGAGTCCCGAGGAGAGGGAAGACCGCGCGCAGGAACCGACCCGGGAACAGGCACGAGAAAGCAGATGGCAAGGGCCCGAGCCAGACAGCCCCAGAGTAACCGCCAGGCCCCGGACCCGGCCTAGCCTGAAGTGGCCACGCCGTGAGATTTCCTAGTTACTGAAGGAACCTTTCGGGGGCTGTGTCTCCGGCTTCCCCGAGGCCCTGACCAGCTACGAGCCTTTGGAGAGCCGGGCACCTGTGCAGCCCCGCCACGCCCTCGCACCTGTGCTGGAGGCTCCTGGTCCCCTTAGCGCCAGGAGCAGGTGCCCCGGTGAGCTCCTTGGCCACCTCGAGAGATCCCAAGGCCAGCCAGCCCAGCCCCTCTCCTGCCACCTCCAGCCCATCCCGGCCTGGCTGCAGCTGTGACTCTCCCAGTCTCGGGATGGCGGCTCCCAGAACGCCCTCTCCAGCCTGGGCGATGCCTCTGGGTGCCGATCAGCCCCAGCCGGCTCGGCAGTGAGACCCGGGCTGCCCAGGCTCCGCTGCAGAACTGCCGCCTCCTCCAGGAGAAGCCAGACAAAGGACAAAAATGGCCCTTGGCTCCTGGTTGAGCTGCCAGAGGCTGCAGCTGCCCGTGGGCCGGCAGGGCCGAGGTCAGACCCTGGTTGACGGGACCCCAGATCCCGGAGGAGGCCCTCGCCCCTCCCCTCCAAGCCGGGACCCCACAGTCGGAGGCAAGGCGCAGAAAAGGGCGGGTGGCCTAGGGGGGGCTCCGATGCCTGATCCGGGGCCCAGCCTTCTCAGCTGCCCCGCACAGCCCCCCATGCCCCAGCATCGTCCAACAGCCAACACCCCTCGCCTCCCTCCACACCCCCAAGTCATCCGCCGCCCTCTGTCCGTCCACCTGTCTGTCCCCGTCGCCTTGTGCACATCTGCCTACCAGCTGTGCCCGTCCCCCGCTCATCTCGGGCTAGTACCAGCCAGCCGCCTCTTGAGCTGGCCCTCTCACCGCAGCCTTCGCCCACCACCGCACCCCGCGACCCTCAGTGCGCCCGCGGTCACGCGGTGCCATTGGGCAGCCTCCACCCACCTCCGCCCGCCGCCCTCTGCGGCCACCAACGGCGCAGGGTCACAGGCACCACCTGCCTGCCCACCAGCCCCGGCCAGCCATCCACCAGCTGACACCGTCCAACAAGTCTGCCACCCGTCTGTCCCCCGTCCTCCTCACCCCCATCCACCTGTCGACCCACTCACCAGGACAAGTGCCACCCACCACGCGCTACCCCATGCGCCACGTGTCCACGCAGCACCGGGCACCCCGGCTACACCACCCCCACGCGGCCCTCCTCCCCGCGCACGTCCAGCACACCGCCGGGGTCCATCCCCGCTCCCTCCCGCCCTCCGCGCGCCGTGGTCGGTCGGGGAGGCGGGCGAGGTGGGCGGCCCAGCTGGACGGGGTGTGGCCGCGCGCCCCTGCCCCTGTCCCTGGGCGTGGCGGGCCGGGCCTGAGGTCAATGTGTAACCGGCTCACGAGGGCCGCGCGGGGCAAAGTCTCCGCGCCGCGAGGGAGGACGGCGACATGGCCCGCGTCCTGCTGTGGCTGCAGCTCTGCGGTAGGCCGGGGCGCGGGTCCCCTAGACGGAGACGAGGCCGGGCGGCCCGGGCGGCACCATGTCGCCCCGAGGCACGGGACGCGCCGCAGCCTGCCTCAGTTTCCCCGATTCCCAAGGGCGGGGCTCCCCTCCCCGGCGTCCAGGCGGGCCAGTGACCCCGGTGCGCACCCCGACACCCGGGACCCCACAGGCCGCGCCCCGCCCTGCCGCCCGGCGCGGCTCTCCCTCCCGCGCCCCCCGCTCCGGGGGTTCGGGTCCCGGCGCGGGCTCGGCGCTGCCGCGGGGCGCGGAGTGCGAGTGGCGGGGCGCGGGGCGCGGGTGGCAGGGTTAGGGTAGCGGGGTGCGGGGTGCGGGTGGGGGGCGCGGGGCGGGCGCTGCAGACGCTCCAGGAGCCCGAGCCCGAGCGCCCGCCCGCCCGCCTCCCCAGCGCTGGGCCGCGCGGCGCACAAGCTCTGGGTCCCCAGCACCGACTTCGAGACCGCGGACAACTGGAGCGCGAACCGCACGCCGTGCGCGGGGGGCGCCGCCCGCTTCCCCGCCGGCCAGGTGCGCGGCGCGGTGGGGCGGGGCGGGCTCAGGTGGGGCGCGGGCGGGGCGGGGCGGGGTGCGGATGGGGCGGGGTGGGCTCAGGTGGGGTGCGGGCGGGCTCGGGCTCGGGTGCGGGGTGCGGATGGAGCGGGCTCAGGTGGGGCGCGGGCGGGGCGGGGCATGGGGCCGGGCTCAGGTGCGGGGCCCGGATGGGGCGGGCTGGGGCCGGGCCGCGCCGACGCCGCTCTCTCCCGCAGGTGGCGTCCGTCCTGGTGCGCGAGGCCCACGCCGTCGCCGACCTGGTAAGGACCCGGCCTCCGCCTCCAGCCTCCGCCTCCGGCCTCCTCGCCGCACTGGAGGCCCACAGGATGGTGGGGTTCCATAGCCTCACAACCCGGGGCTCTGCGTCCCGGGAAGACGCCCCTCCGCTGTGAGGCGGGAGAGCCGCCACCCGCGAACGCCGCCCCGAGGGGAGTCCAGAGCCTTGGGAGGCTGAGACCTGAGACCCCAGGACCCGGGTTCGCGGCCAGCCCCGGCTGCTTAGTGAGGCCCTGCTTCAAAATAAAGAATAAGCCGGGCGTGGTGGTGCACGCTTGTAATCCCAGCATTTGAGAGGCTGAGACCCGAGGATCCGGGTTCGCGGCCAGCCTCAGCTACCTAGTGAGGCACTCTGCAACTTAGTGAAACTTGGTTTCAAAATAAAGAATAAAAAGTAGGGCTGGGGGTATAGCTCGGAGGTAGAATGCCCCTGAGTTCAATCCCCAATGCCGCAAAAAAATATATAAATAAAAAAAAATTAAAAAACAACAGAGGACTGAGAGTATAGCTCAGTGGTAGAATACCCCCAGGTTTGATGCCCAGTAATGCACATGCACATGCGTGCACACACACACACACACACACACACACACACACACACACACAATTAGTTTACCTGAGGGTAGTGGAGCATGCCTGAAATCCCAATACTTGGGAGAAGGATTGCAGGTTTGCAGCCAGCCTCAGAAATTTAGTGAGGCTCTCAGTAACTTAATGAGACTGTTTCAAAATTAAAAAAAAAAAAAAAAAAGACCCAGGCATGGCGGCACATGCCAGTAATTTCACTACTTGGGAAGCTGAAACAGGAGGATCACAGGTTTGAGGATAGCCTCAGCATTTTTTTTTTTTTCTTTTTTGGTACTGGGGATTGAACCCAGAGGCATTCTACCTCCAAGCTACACCCCTAGCCCTATTTTATTTTATTTTATTTTTGCAGTACTGGGGATTGAACCCAGAGGCATTCTACCTCCAAGCTACACCCCTAGCCCTATTTTATTTTTTGCAGTACTGGGGATTGAATCCAGGGGCATTCTACCTCCGAGCTATACCCCCAGCCCTATTTTGTATTCTTTATTTTGAAACAGGGTCTCCCTAAGTTGTGGAGGGCCTCCTGAGGTAGTTGAGGCTGGCCACCAACCTGCGATTCTCCTGTCTCAGCCTCCCAAATGCTGGGATTACAAGCGTGCGCCACCACGCCCGGCTCCCTACCATCCTTTCTTCCCATCACCCTTTCTCCTAGTTCTTGGAAGCCTCTGGATTTCTTTTCCTTCTTATTTCCTCTAAGTAGGATTGTAGAATGGGTCTTCAAATGGCACTCATTCTGAAGATTTTCAGGCCTAGGGGTGTATTTATTGTACCCTCATACTTGGAAAGTAGTTTAGCTGGATATAAAATTTCAGAGAGAAAGTCCTTTTCTTTTAATATATAAAAGTTTTTATTTTTATTTTTTGTCTTTGCAATGGATGTAACCATTGGTCTTGCTGGGAAATTGGAATTTTTTTTCCTTCCTGTATGATCTATCCTTTCTCTTTGAAGCTTTTAGAAGGTTCTCTTTGTCTTTTTTTTTTTTTTTTTTTTTTTTTTTTTTTTTTTTTTTTTTTTTTTTTTTTTTTTTTTTTTTTTTTTTTTTTTTTTTTTTTTTTTTTTTTTTTTTTTTTTTTTTTTTTTTTTTTTTTTTTTTTTTTTTTTTTTTTTTTTTTTTTTTTTTTTTTTTTGCGGTACTAGGGATTGAACTCAGGGGCTTTCTACCTCCGAGCTACACCCCC